>PISX010007463.1:0-88866 GCA_004024625.1 Mellivora capensis | reverse complement strand
TATATATATATATATATATATATATATCATATCTTCTTTATCCATTCATCTGTTGATGGACATCTAGGTTCTTTCCATAGTTTGGCTATTGTGGACATTGCTACAATAAACATTCGGGTACACATGCCCCTTCAGATCACTACATTTGTATCTTTAGGGTAAATACCCAGTAGTACAATTGCTGGGTCATAGAGTAGCTCTATTTTCAACTTTTTGAAAAGTTTTCCAGAGTGGTTGCACCAGCTTGCATTCCCACCAAGTGTAGGAGGGTTCCCCTTTCTCCACATCCTCACCAGCATCTGTCATTTCCTGACTTGTTAATTTTAGCCTTTCTGACGGGTGTGAGGTGGTATCTCATTGTGGTTTTGATTTGTATTTCCCTGATGCCGAGTGTTGTGGAGCATTTTTTCATGTGTCTGTTGGCCATCTGGATGTCTTCTTTGCAGAAATGTCTGTTCATGTCCTCTGCCCATTTCTTGATTGGGTTATTTGTTCTTTGGGTATTGAGTTTGCTAAGCTCTTTATAGATTTTGGATACTAGCCCTTTATCTGATATGTTGTATCCAAATATGTTCTCCCATTCTGTCAGTTGTCTTTTGGTTTTGTTAACTGTTTCCTTTGCTGTGCAAAAGCTTTTGATCTTGATGAAATCCCAATAGTTCATTTTTGCCCTTGCTTCCCTTGCCTTTGGCGATGTTCCTAGGAAGAAGTTGCTGTGGCTGAGGTCGAAGAGGTTGCTGCCTGTGTTCTCCTCAAGGATTTTGATGGATTCCTTTCTCACATTGAAGTCCTTCATCCATTTTGAGTCTATTTTTGTGTGTGGTGTAAGGAAATCGTCCAGTTTCATTTTTCTGCATGTGGCTGTCCAATTTTCCCTACAGCTTTTGTTCTCTGAACGCTTTCCGTAGAGTTCTGGAGGACAGGAATGAAAATGGTGGTCTTCCAATCTCTGGCCCAGAGGAGCCAAGAGCTCAGGGTCCCACTCCTTAGTGCGCCCTCAGAGAAAAGCGCTCAATCACTCCCATCTCCCTGGCCTCTGGCTGTGCTCCAAGCTCACCCAGCCTGTGACCGGTTCAAGGTAACCCTGAGTTGAGAGCTCACTCCTCAGCTCTGTCTCTGTAGCTGGCTTCCCCGCTCTAATACCTGCGAGCTCTGTGACACTCAGACACCCCCAATCCTTCTTTGACCCCACGGGACCTGGGACCATGCTGACCCCGTGTGGGCTTCACCCCAGTTTAGCCTCTGGAGTGATGTCCCTCAGTGGAGCAGACTTTTAAAAGTCCTGATTTTGTGCTCCATTGTTCCACCGCTTGCTGGGAGCCAGCCCCTCCCCCCATGGTCTATCTTTCCATCGCTTTGGATTCACTTCTCTGTGGATCCTACCTTTCAGAAAGTGGTTGATTTTCTGTTTCTAGAATTGTTACTCTTCTTCTCTTCAATCTCCTGTTGGATTTGTAGGTGTTCGCAATGGTTTGATAAGCTGTCTAGCTGATCTCCTGCTACCTGATGTCGTCTCAGCCTGCTACTTCTCTGCCATCCTGACTCCTCCTCCCCCAAGCTCATTCTTATTCTTTTTTTTTTTGAAGTATAGTTGACACACAATGTTACATTAGTTTCAAGTGTATAACATATTACATTCAACCAGTCAATAAACTATGCTATGTTCACCACAAGTGGTGTGGCTGTCACCACACTATATTCCTTTGATTATACTGCTAACTATATTCCTTATGATGCACTTTTCATCCCTGTGACTTATACATTCCATAACTGGAAGCCTGTACCTCCCACCCCCCCTTCACGCATTTGGCCCATCCCCTGTTTTCCTCCCCTCTGGCAATCATCAGTTAGTTCTCTGTATTTGAGTCTGTGTCTGCTTTTTGTTTGTTCTGTTTATTTTGTTTTTTGGAGTCTGTGTGTAAGTGAAATCATATGGTATCTGTCTTTGTCTGACTTATTTCAGTTAGCATAATACTCTCTAGCTCCATCCATGTTGTCGCAAATGGTAAAATCTCATTTTTTTTATGACTGAGTAATGTTCCAGTTGTGTATATATACCACATCTTCTTTATCCATTCATCTGTAGATGGACGCTTGAGCTGCTTCCACATATTGGCTATTATAAATAATGTCAATAAACATAGGCGTGGCTCCCTTCTGTCCTCAGTTTATTTTTAATGATGAAAAAGGTGTTGGCTTTATCAAACACATTGCTTAATTGAGATAATCATATAATTGTTTCCCTTCATTATATTAAGGTCATTTATTATGTTAACGTTCATATATTAAGTGGCCCTCACATTCCTAGAATAAATCCCACTTGGCCAAGGTGTATAATCTTTCTAATATGCCCCCGGATTAGGTTTGCCAGTATTTTGTTAAAGATTTTTGCATCTATATTTATAAATGATACGGGTCTGTGGTTTCTTTTCTTGTGATGTTCTTTTTTGGCTTTGGTATTGGGATGATGTTGGCCTCATACAAGGAGTTAGGAAGTACTCACTCCTCTTCTAACTTTCATGAGAGTTTGAGAAGGATCAGTATTAATTCCTCTTTAAGCAGTTGCCAGAATTAACAAGTTAAGGTCTTGTCCTGGGATTTTCAGTAAGTTATTTGCATCTTCTCTTTCTCTTTGTCCCTCTAGCTAGAGATTCGCAATTTTGTTGATCTTTTCAAATAACAAACTTTTGATTTTTTTTATTAATTTCATTTCAGCATAACAGAATTCATTGTTTATGCACCACACCCAGTGCTCCATGCCATATGTGCCCTCCATAATACCCACCACCTGGCTCCCCCAACCTCCCACCATCTGCCCCTTCAAAACCCTCAGATTGTTTTTTAGAGTCCATAGTCTCTCATGGTTCATCTCCCCTTCCAATTTCCCTCAACTTCCTTCTCCTTTCCATCTCCCCATGTCCTCCATGTTATATGTTATGCTCCACAAATAAGTGAAACCATATGATAATTGACTCTCTCTTCTTGACTTATTTCACTCAGCATAATCTCTTCCAGTCCCATCCATGTTGATACAAAAGTTGGGTATTCATCCTTTCTGATGGAGGCATAATACTCCATAGTGTATATGGACCACATCTTCTTTATCCATTCGTCCGTGGAAGGGCATCTTGGTTCTTTCCACAGCTTGGCGACTGTGGCCATTGCTGCTATACACATTGGGGTACAGATGGCCCTTCTTTTCACTACATCTGTATCTTTGGGGTAAATACCCAGTAGTGCAATTGCAGGGTCATAGGGAAGCTCTATTTTTAATTCTTAAGGAACGTCCACACTGTTCTCCAAAGTGGCTGCACCAACTTGCATTCCCACCAACAGTGTAAGAGGGTTCCCCTTTCTCCACATCCTCTCCAACACACGTTGTTTCCTGTCTTGCTAATTTTGGCCATTCTAACTGGTGTAAGGTCGTATCTCAATGTGGTTTTAATTTGGATCTCCCTGATGGCTAGTGATGATGAACATTTTTTCATGTGTCCAATAGCCATTTGTATGCCTTCATTTGAGAAGTGTCTGTTCATATCTTCTGTCCATTTTTTTTCTTTTTCTTTTCTTTTTAGATTTTATTTATTTATTTGAGACACAGAGATCACAAGTAGGCAGAGAGGCAGACAGAGAGAGAGGAGGAAGCAGGCTCCCTGCTGAGCAGAGAGCCCGATGTGGGGCTCTATCCCAGGACCCGGGGACCATGACCTGAGCCGAAGGCAGTGGCTTAACCCACTGAGCCACCCAGGTGCCCTCTTCTGTCCATTTTTTGACGTGATTATCTGTTTTGCGTGTGTTGAGTTTGAGAAGTTCTTTATAGATCCTGGAAATCAACCTTTTATCTGTACTGTCATTTGCAAATATCTTCTCCCATTCTGTGGGTTGCCTCTTTGTTTTTTTCACTGTCTCCTTTGCTGTGCAGAAGCTTTTGATCTTGATGAAGTCCCAAAAGTTCATTATCACTTTTGTTTCCTTTGCCTTTGGAGACATATCATGAAAGAAGTTGTTGATATTTTTTGATTCTCTGTATGGTTATTCTATTCTGTATTTAGTCTATCTCCACTAATATTTATTATTACCTTGCTTTGGCCAGCCTGGAGTTTAGTTTTCTCTTCCTTTTCTAGTTCCCTGAAATGTAAAGGTGGGTTACTGATTCGAGACCTTTTTTTTTTTTTTTTTTTCATGCATACATACATTTACTGCTAGGGGCACCTGGGCGGGGAGCCTGCTTCCTCTCTCTCTCTCTGCCTGCCTCTCTGCCTACTTGTGATCTGTCTGTCAAATAAATAAATAAAATCTTAAAAAAAAAAAAAAAATTTACTGCTATAAATTTCTGTTCTGGTACATCCATTGCAGATTGGTGTATTGTGTTTTAATCTTCACTCATTTCAAAATACTTTCTAACTTACCTGTGATTTCTATTTTGACCAGGTGGTTTTTTGAAAGTCTGTTGTTTAATTTCTACATACTTGTGAATTTTCCTGTTTTCCTGATGTCATTGATTTCTAATGCATTCCATGGTGTTTTGAGAGGATGCTTTGTATGACACTTCCCTTTTAAATTCATCAAGGCTTGCTTCACAGCTTAACATATTCTGGAGAATGTTCCATGTGTGTTGGAGGAGAATGTATATTCTACAGTCATGGGGTGGAGTATTCTATACACGTTTGCTAGGAATAGCTAGTTGATGGCACTCTTTAAGTCCTCTTTTTCTTATTGATCATTGATTTAGATGGTATATGTTATTGACACTGGGGAAGTCTTCCAACTGTTACTGTGGAATTGTCTATTTCTTCCTGAAGTTTGTCAGTGTTATCTTTCATATATTTTGAGTCTCTGCCATTTGGTTCAAATTTTGGATTAGACTTGTTATATCTTTTTTTATGAATTGGTTCTTTTGTCAATTTATAATAACCTTCTTTGTCTCTTGTAAAATTTCTTGACATAAAGTCTTTTTGTCTGATATTATTATACTACTTCACCTGTTATTTGGTTACTATTTGCATGGAGTATCTTTTTGCATCGTTCTACTTTCGACCTAATTTGTGTCTTTGGCTCTAAAGTGAATTACTTATAGACAGCATATTGTCAGATCGTGTTTTGTTGTTGTTGTTGTTGTTTTCTGTTACATTCTATTTCTTTTAATTGGTGAGTTTATTTCTTATTTGTTTGTTTATTTATTTTGAGAGACAGAGAGAGAGCACACACACAGAAGGGAGAGGCAGAGAGAGATGGAGAGAAGGTCCCAAGCAGACTCTGCATGGAGTGTGGATCCTGACGTGGGGCTCAATCTCACAACCCTGAGATCACAACCTGAGCTGAAACCAAGAGTCAGATGCCTAACCGGCTATACCACCAGATGCCCCATGAGTTTATTTCATTTGCATTTAAAATAATTACTAATAAGGGAAAACATCTTCTATTTTTTTTAACCACTGTCTTATCTTATTTTGTCCTCACTCCTTCAATATTCTTCAATTTATTCTTTTTAATTGATTGGTATTTTCCTGGTCCAATATTTTTATTCCTTCCTCATTTCCTTTTCTGTATATTTTTAGTTGTTTTCCTAGTAGTTGCCATGAGGATAAATACCCTAAACTTATCACAATCTACTTTAATTTGTCACCAGCTTATCTTAAAGAGCATACAAAGCCCCTGCTCGTCTGCAGACTCTCTGTCCCAAACTCTCCCTTCATGTTGCACTGTCACAGATTATACCTTTGCACATTGTGTGCCCATTAAAACAGGTTTATAATTATTACTTCATGAATTTGTCTTTTAAGTCACAGAAGAAACCAAAATAGGAGTTATAAAGCAGAAATATAATAATATTGGCTTTTATATTTGCTTGTGTTGTTATTTTGACCATAGTTATTAATTTGTTCTTATGACTTTGAGTTACTACCTATTGTCCTTTCATTTCAGCCTGACAGACTCCTTTCAGCTTTTCTTACAGGCCTACTAGTGACAAACTCCTTCAGCTTCCTTTTATCTGAAAATGTCTTAATTTCTTCTTCGTTTTGGAAGTGTACTTTTGCTGGATATAGTATTCAGGTGACAATTGTCTTCTCTTAGGCTTTAAATATATCATTCCTCTGTCTTCTGGTTTCCACGCTTCCTACCATGAAATCAGTTTTAATCATATTGAGGATCCCTTGTATGAGATGAGTCACTTCTCTCCTGCCACTTTCAAGATTCTCTTTTTGTCCTGGGCTTGTTTAATTACAATATGTTCTATTATGAATCTCTTTATGTTTATCACTCTTAAAAATTGACTGAGCTTCCAGGATATGCAAACTCATGCCTTTTATCAAATTTGGAAGGTTTGGGCCATTATTTCTTCTTCAAATATTATTTCTGTTCCTTTCTCTCTCATTCTACTGGGACTTATGTATATGTAGGGAACTTTCATTTTTGCTTAGCTCCAGAATTTCTGGTTTGTTCCCTTGTACCTCTTTCCCTCTTTATTCTCTACTTGATAAGACATTGTGCTCCATTTTCCTTTATTTCTTTGTCTAGAGTTTCCTTTAATTCTTTGAGCATATTTAAGATAGTGAATTTATAGGTGTTGTCTGGTAAATCCAATGTCTGTGCTTCCTCAGAAGGCTCTCTGTTAAGTTCTGTGATAAGTCATACTTTCTGGCTTCTCTGCATGCTGTCATGCTTGTTTTCATTGCTCACTCTGAGTTGTAGTTGTTTATTTGTTTATTGAATTTCCTAAGTTGTTTCTGTAATAATTACATTTTTTGTCATGCATGGTCTCTGACATCTCATTTCCTTTAATTTGTGGTCATAGGGTGTTTTGATAGAGACTTCCTTGAATGCCTGGAGCCCCAAAACAAAAACAACAACAAAACACTTCTAGTTTTTATGGATTGGCTCTGTGTTGAGACATGCCAACACTTAGCCTTTTATAACTCTGCTTTAGCCTTCCCACTATCTGCTCAGGCTGAGCTGAAAACTCAGAAGTGTAAGTTTAGGGTCTTAAGTCTGTTCTGAGCACATGTCCTACCCTGGGAAGGTATGTGACTTCCTAGATTACCTGGCACACACACTTTCTAGTAGTCCGATTCACCAAAGAATCTCTTTTTCTCCCAGACTTGGATATATCTGTTGCTTGCTTCCACTGTGATATTTTGCCCCTGTCAACAGTGTCCATTTGCCTTTCAGTATTTTTGAGGGATGCCCTTTGCGTAGCAACTTTTCAACCCTGGGAGAATTCTGAATTAGGCAAAACAAAGGCAGCTGTGTTTACACAGATCTCAAGATTTTAGCATGCAGAGCTTTCAGGTAGCTCCTGGACAGGCCAAACAAAGATAGGTCTTCTCTACTCCCTTTGGAGCCAACAACCATGGGGCCACCATTGCAACATGGGGTTCTATCTTCAAGAGTGCATCCCAGCTGGGAGAGAAGGGGGGCAAGGAAAAGCAGAAATTCAGCCAAGCTCTCCTATAACATTTACACTGCCTCTTTCCTGATTCAGCCCTCACTTGACTGATAAAGCTGTGGCTGTTTTCTAGGGGTCAAACAAAACAAATTCCAATCTTTTTTCTCATTCTTTTCGTGTTTCTATGGAAGGTTGAGCCCTTGTAGCTACTTACTCTGTAATTTTCACTGACATCATCCCAGCTATTACATTTTGTTTTGAATGCCTACTGCTTCCTCAGTACACTGTAGTAAAGTGAATAATGACCCTATAAAGATGTCCATGATACCAAGAACCTAGGAATATGTAACCTTACATAGCAAAAGGAATTTGAAAATCTGATTATGATTACAAATTGTGATATGGTAGATTTTTATGGATTCTCTTGTTGGATGCAATCATTCCACATGAGAATGGCTTTCAGCTCACAGCCAGCACGAAATAGATATCTCAGTCCTATAATTGCAGGTAAATGAATTTTGCAAAAAAACTAAATAAGCAAGAGAACACAGCTTCCCTTGGAGCCTCCAGAAAGAAATGTGACCTTGCCAACATCTTGATTTTAACTTGGTAAAATTGATGTTGGACTTTTGACCTACAGAAGTGAAAGACAATGCATCTGTGTTGCTTAAACCCATTATGTTTATGGTAATTGTTAGGGCAAGCAATAGAAAATTAATGTATACATTTGCAGCATCACAAGCAAACAGCTTGGTGATTACTTGTACTGTGTGTGCACATAAAAGTTGGCCTCACCCAGTAAAATGAAAGCTTATTAAGCATGATGTTTTCCTTTCTTACACTACAATTGCTTATAATTCATTGTTATACATGGCTTATTGCCTATCTGCTAGAGACCCAAGATGTCCTTTTCTCTTCTCATGTTTCATTCACTCATCTAACAGATTACTGGGTGTCTGCTACAGGCCAGGTGGTATGCTGAGTGCTACATAGACTGCAATCAACCATATGGGAGTGGTTTTGCCACCTTTGGATGTCAGACATGAGAGGGAACAGACAACACAATTAAACAATGATAATTTTTGCAATCATTCACATCCACTTTCTTCAGAATATCTTGACTTTATTACCTTCAGAATCATTTGTGAATTTCTGTGTTTTTAAAGAATCTCACTACATAATCCATATATGCCTGAATCTGCATTTGCCTAATAATTTCCTTCATGATTCCATTGTGATTTTAGAAGATCTCAAATTTTAGCATGCAGTAGAATCATCTGAGGGCTTGGAGAAACTCTGGTTTCTTCCCTAGCTTCTCATTCAGCAGGTCTGGGGCAGGAGACTAAAAATGTGTATTTCTAACAATTTTTAAGTGCTGCCAATGCTGAAAATCACATTCAGAGAACCACTGTTCTAATCATATACAACTGAACCAGACAGTCTGCACACTTACATATCCAAGTCAACTTGGTAGACACACCCCGATGGCAGCTTTCTCATTACTAAACATAGGATGACTCTAGAAAAACTGACACCTGTGAGTACTATTCATCTCATTTGCAGAGCTGGCCTCACTTGCCTTTCTCATTCATAGCAATAGGATTCCTTGTTTTTATCTGTTCCCCCCTCTATTCACCACAAAGACTCCATTTCCTAATTCCTGCTGCTGGGTTTGTCCATCTGACTCCATTCTGAGCAATGGTAAGAGTCATATCCTTAAGTCACATACTGGCCCCTTTCCCTCTCCCTGCTGAGTGGAATACAGGCATTGAAGAAAACCACTTTAAGGATGACATAGACAGAAGCTGGATGGAGCTAGAGCAGCCCTAGATCAGGCCACTGCATAAGCCCAGGGTGGACTTGTTGTGTACAGGCACATGAAAGATAAACCAACTTTTAATTTGTTTAATCTCTGAAATTTGGGGGCTTTGTTAGAGGCAGATTAATCCAGTTTAATCTATCTATAGTATAGAAACCAGTAAGTAAAAGAAACTTCACAATACGCAGGGTCAAGTTTGATTTTGTTTTAAGCCCTCTGTTGTTGTTTTACATGAATATTCAGGAAAAGCAAATACCCTTTACTATTTAATGGAAAACCACATTATAAAGGATTATTGAAGTTAACATTTTGGTAGTATCCACTGGGTCTTTGTGAGGTTAATTTTTGTCCGGGTGTGATGTAAGTATCGGATTTTCTTTCTTTTTTTTTTTTTTTTTAAGATTTTATTTATTTATTTGACAGAGATCACAAGTAGGCAGAGAGGCAGGCAGAGAGAGACAGAGAGAGGGAAGCAGTCTCCCCGCTGAGCAGAGAGCCCGATGTGGGACTCGATCCCAGGACCCTGAGATCATGACCTGAGCCAAAGGCAGTGGCTCAACCCACTGAGCCACCCAGGCGCCCCAGATTTTCTTTTAATTCTCAATGAGGAGTCAGCTGTCCCATCACATGTGCTGAATGTCAGTGTGTAATGGTAGCTCTGCCTTGTTGCTAGTTGGCATTATCCATAGGCCTCCTTTGGGCTTTCCACCTCATTCCTTTGGTCTGTATTCCTATCTCTGTTCTGATACTATACTGATTTAATATTCTGTAATTTTTCATTTTGAAATTATTATAGATTAACAGGAAGTTGCCAAAATAGTACAGAAAGGTCTGGGTACCCTTTACCCCATTTCTTCAGGGTAACGTCTTACATAATTATAGGACACTCTCAAAACCAAGACATTGACATTGGAACAACCCACAGACCTTATTCAGATTTCATTAGTTTCATATGCACTCATTTTTGTGTATGTGCTTCTATGCACATTTAGTCACATGTGTAATTTGTGTAAATACCACACGGTTTCCTTGTGCCAGTTTTCTGTAACCAGTTTCCCCTCCATCCTTAACCCCCAACAGCCACTAATCTGTTCTCCATGTATATAATGCAATGTCTCTTCCCTTATTTACATGACCTTTGGTCTCTTTCATTATCATTTCACAATTTTTAATACACACAATCCTGTCTATTTTTGCCAGATTTCATTTACTTTGGAGCAACTTCAAGTGGTAAGGTGTTGTTAATTTTTCATTAGTATATAGAAATACCCTTAAATCTTTGTGTAGATCTTAAATTCTGCAAACTTGTTAAACTCACTTAGTTGTTCAAGGAGGGTTTTGGGGATTTTTAGCTGTTTGTTTCTTTTTTGTAGATTATTTGGGGTTTTCTGCATAGACGATCGTGTCATTTGTAAACAAGGACAGTTTAACTTCTTCCTGTCCATTCTATATGAACTTTGTACAGAAATTCTTTTCTTTTTTATTTTTCTTGACTTATGTCATTGCCGACAACTTTCAATACTATGTTGAATATGAGGAACAAAAGCAGACATTCTTGCTTTGTTCTTGTTTTTAAAATAAATTCATTCAGTCTTTCACCATTAAGTTTGATGTAAGACTTTTGTAGATGTTTTCTATGAAGTTAAGGAGGTTCTCCTCTGTTACAACTTAGTTGAGATATTTTATCATGCCCATGCATCATATGCTCTTTTGCACCAATTGATGCGATCATATCATTTCTTTTTTAGACTGCTGTAGTGAACAATGTTGAATAATTTTGAATATTGGGCCAGCTTTTTAAAAAAATTTTTTAAATTTCTTTTCAGTGCTCCAGTATTCATTGTTTATGCACCACACCCAGTGCTCCGTACAATACGTGCCCTCCATAATATCCACCACCAGGCTTACCAACCTCCCACCCCCAGCCCCTCCAAAACCCTCAGTTTGTTTCTCAGAGTCCACAGTCTCTCATGGTTCATCTGCACCTCCAATTTCCCCCAACTCACTTCTCTCCATCTCCTCATGTCCTCTGTTATTCCTTACAAAACCATATGACACTTGACTCTCTCTGCTTGAGTTATTTCGCTCACCATAATCTCTTCCAGTCCCATCCATGTTGATACACAAGTTGGGTATTCATCCTTTCTGATGGAGGCATAATACTCCATAGTATATATGGACCATATCTTCTTTATCCATTCGTCCATTGAAGGGCATCTTGGTTCTTTCCACAGTTAGGTGACTGTGGCCATTGCTGCTATGAACATTGGGGTACAGTTGGCCCTTCTTTTCACTACATCTGTATCTTTGGGGTACCCAGTAGTGCAACTGCAGGGTCATAGGGTAGCTCTATATTTAATTTCCTAAGGAGTCTCCACACTGTTTTCCAAAGTGGCTTCACCAACATGCATTGCAACAAACAAAGGGTTTCCCTTTCTCCCTTCTTCACATCCTCTCCAACACATGTTGTTTACTGTCTTGTTAATTATAGCCATTCTAACTGGTGTGAGGTGGTATCTCAATGTGGTTTTAATTTGAATCTCCCTGATGGCTAGTGGTGATGCACATTTTTTATGTGTCTCTTAGCCATTTGTATGTCTTCATTGAAGAAGTGTCTGTTCATATCTTCTGCCCATTTTTTAATGTGATTATCTGTTTTGTGTGTGTTGACTTTGAGGAGTTCTTTCTAGATCTTGGGTATCAGCCCTTTGAACTGTCATTTGCGAATATCTTCTCCCATTCCATAGGTTGCCTCTTTGTTTTGTTGACTGTTTCCTTTGCTGTGCAGAAGCTTTTGATCTTGATGAAGTCCCAAAATTCATTTTTACTTTTTTTTTCTTTGCCCTTGGAGACATATCTTGAAAGAAATTGCTGTGTTTGATATCGAAGAGGTTACTGCCTATGTTCTCCTCTAGGATTCTGATGGATTCCTGCCTCACATTGAGGTCTCTTATCCATTTTGAGCTTATCTTTGTGTATGGTGTAAGAGAATGGTTGAGTTTCATTCTTATACACATAGCTGTCCAATTTTCCCAGCACTATTTATTGAAGAGACTGTCTTTTTTCCACTGTATATTTTTTCCTGCTTTGTCGAAGATTATTTGACCATAAAGTTGAAGGTCCATATCTGGGATCTCTAGTCTGTTCCACTGATCTATGTGTCTGTTTTTATGCCAGTACCATGCTGTCTTGGTGATCAAAGCTTTGTAGTAAAGCTTGAAATCAGGCAATGTGATGCTGCCAGTTTTATTTTTGTTTTTCAACATTTCCTTAGCAATTTGGGGTCTCTTCTGATTCCATACAAATTTTAGGATTGTTTGCTCCAGCTCTTTGGAAAATGCCTGTGGAATTTTGATTGGAATATCATTGAAAGTATAGATGGCTCTAGGCAGTATAAACATTTTAACAATGTTTGTTCTTCCAGTCCATGAGCATGGAATGCTCTTCCACCTTTGTGTCTTCTTCAATTTACTTCATGAGTGTTCTGTAGTTCCTCGAGTACAGAGCCTTTACCTCTTTGGTTAGGTTTATTCCCAGGTATCTTATGGTTCTTGGTGCTATAGTAATTGGAATTGATTCTCTAATTTCCCTTTCTGTATTTTCATTGTTAGTGTATAAGAAAGCCACTGATTTCTGTACATTGACTTTGTATTCTGCCACATTACTGAATCACTGTATGAGTTCTAGTGGTTTGGGGGTGGAGTCTTTTGGGTTTTCCATATACAGTATCATGTCATCTGTGAAGAGAGAGAATTTGACTTCTTCATTGCCAATTTGGATACATTTTATTTCTCTTTGTTATCTGATTGCTGTTGCTAGCACTTCTAATACTATGTTGAACAAGAGTGGTGAAAGTGGTCATCCTTTTCGTGTTCATCTCAAAAGGAAGACTGTCAGCTTTTCCCCATTGAGGATGATATTTGCTGTGGGTTTTTCATAGATAGATTTTATGAAGTTGAGGAATGTTCCCTCTATCCCTATACTTTGAAGAGTTTTAATCAGGAACAGATGCTGGATTTTGTCAAATGTTTTTCTGCATTGATTGAGAGGACCATGTGGTTTTTCTTTCTTCTCTTATTGATTTGTTCTAGCACATTGATTGATTTGTGAATGTTGAACATCTCATGGATAAATCTCACCTCGTCATGGTGGATAATCTTTTTAATGTACTGTTGGATCCTATTAGCTAGGATCTTGTTGAGAATCTTAGCATCCATATTCATCAGGGATATCTCCCAACTCATGTTACAAGGCCAGTATTAGCATAATACAAAAATCAGAAAAAGATAATGCAAGAAAGAACCCTATAGATTGATGGAAATTTAAACACAATAATCTTAAAAAAAATTAGCAAATGGAATGAAACAATATAAAAAATATATACCATGACCAACTGGAGTTCATTTCAGGCATAAAAAAGCTGGCCCATTTGATCCAATGTGTCATTCAATGCTCTTGTTTCTTTATTGATTTTCTGCTTAGATGATCTGTCTATCACTGAGAGTGGCCTGTTAAAATCCCCTACTATTAATGTAGTCATATCAACATGACACAAAGCAGGGGCTCAGACAGGTTTGGTATTAATTAAAGGTCTGCTCCCTATACACTTAGCCTTCTTTTTTTTAAAAAAAGATTTTATTTATTTTTTTATTTGACAGACAGAGATCACAAGTAGGCAGAGAAGCAGGCAGAGAGAGGAGGAAGCAGGCTCCCTGTTGAGCAGAGAGCCCAATGTGGGGCTAGTTCCCGGGACCCCGGGACCATGATCCGAGCCGAAGGCAGAGGCCTAACCCACTGAGCCACACAGGCACCCCTACTTAGCCGTCTAATGTTAATGTAATGTAACATAATGTGTAGGGATTTATAGCATCCTTATACCTTGAACATTCTGTTTAAGCAGAAGCACAAATGACAGTGAGCACACTTCAGAGAAATTCCAAAGGAACTAGAGGGTATTATGCTTAGCGAATTTCACTCATATGTGGAATTTAAGAAACAAAACAGAATAACATAGGGGAAGGGAAGGAAAAACAAAATAAGACAAAATCAGAGAGGGAGACAAGCCATAAGAAATTCTCAACTAAAGGAAATAAACTGAAGGTTGTTGGAGGGGAAATGGGGTAACTGGGGAATGGGCACTAAGGAGGGCACTTAATATAGTGAGCACTGGATATTATATGCAATTGATGAATCATTAAATTCTACCCCTTGGAAACTAATAATACATTACAAGTATTAATTGAATTTAGATTAAAAAATCTAAAAAAGGGGTGCCTGGGTGGCTCAGTGGGTTAAGCCTCTGTCTTTGGCTCAGACCTTGATCCTATGGTCATGAGACTGAGCCCTGCATCGGGCTCTCTGCTCAGCAGGGAGGAGCCTCCTTCCTCCTCTCTCTCTGTGCCTGCCTCTCTGTCTACTTGTTATCTCTGTCTGTCAAATAAATAAATAAAATCTTTTTAAAAATCTAAAGAAAAAAATTCCAGAGGATCAATGAAGCCTAGGTTTCTTACCCAGCTCCCACTGTGCATATACTGATGTGCCCACCTGCAGCCTCGAGGATTCTGAAGAGGCCATTTGTCAAGGAGGACTTCCCAGCTCCTGTCCTGCCGACCACACCAATCTTCTCCATGCTCCTAATGTCACAAGTGATCCCTCTCAGTACAAGATCCAGCTCTGGCCAGTACCGCACTTGGTAGTTGTTAAACTGGATCTCCCCTTTGCTGGTATACATTCATGCATACATTCATGCATACATGTACAAGTAGACATACATGTGTACATATGCTACTGGGAATGAACACTTGTGTAAGCATCTTGGAAAAAATCCATCTATCACTATGTCAGCCATTCTATTCCTAGGTACTTGTCCAAGATAAATGGAAAAATAAATCCACACAAATATGGATTTCATAGCATCTTTCTTTATAATAACCCAAAGAAATGTAAAAAGAAATCCAAATATCCATTGATGAGTGAATGAATAAACAAATTGTGATATATCCTTTCACTGGAGTAGCACTTAGCAAAAGGAGAGAGGGAGCAAGAACAAACTATGAAGATATGTAACATCCTAAAGAGTCTTGAAATCTCTGGGTTGAGTTTTTAAAAAAAAGAGTACATGCTTTCTGATTTTACTTATATAAAACTCCAATGACAGAGTTTGATCAGTGGTTGCCCTCAGAGAGTGGCAAAGGGAAGCACAAATTCTAAAGAGACAGAAGGCAGCATTGGGGATTAACAAACATATTTGTTATCTTGGCAGTGAGGACATTTTGCGGGTGTATGGATATGCCAAGACTGATCAAATGGCATACTTTACATATGTGCAGTTCATTGTACATCACAAATTCCTCAGGAAGTTTGTGGGAAAAAAAAGTGTACACCCTGTTTATCATAGCATGTCATAGCATATCATAGCATCTCTGAGGGGAACTTGCCATGTAGTGTATTTCCTTTACAAAAAGAGGCATAACCCGAATCCTAAGACTGAATCTCTGAACAAGTATGAAGAAGTTCCTGAATCATGACTTAGGTGTAGTGGTGGAAGGGAGGAGTGAAAGACCAGTTTCACATTATCACAGCAACTGAAACTACTCAATGCATGGTCTAATTTTTTTTATTTAAAAAATATATCTTATTTGTTTACTTATTTATTTGATATATATAGAGAGAGATAACATGAGCAGGCAAACCCCAAGTAAAGGGAGAGGGAAAAGCAGGCTTTCCACTGAGCAAGGAGCCTGATGCAGTACTCAGTCCCAGGACCCTGGGATCGTGACCTGAGCCAAAGGCAGACGTTTAATGACTCAGCCCCCCAGGCACCCACAATGCACAGTTTTAATGTCACAGTGAACATTATGGATCTTGTTTGATTTTAATAGCTTTTTTTGGAGCTTTATTGAGATGTAATTGACATACAACATTGTGTTAGTTTAAGGTGTACAAACAGTTGATTTGATACACGTAGCTAACACCCTGTCACATAATTATCATTTTTGTAGTGGAAGATTTCAGTCCTACTCTCTAAGCAACTTTCAAGTATACAGTACAATATTATTACCTGTAATCCCAACATTGTACATTAGATCCACACAATTTATTCATCTTCTAACTGGAAGTTTGTAGCCTTTGACCAGCATCTATTTGTCTATGATTTCTGTTAGTTGATCTTGGGAACTTTGAAGAATGCTTTGTTTTGAGATTAATTTAGTTCAACTTCTCTAAAGCTTCATCTGATTTCAAATCCATTTATTAAACAATATATAACGTGCAATTTTGGTGTGTCAGACTGTATGTGACACTATGGAAAACTCTAGAGGAAAATAAATGAACCATATTATTTTAATGAATGACACTAAAAATATAATTATTTCACTGGAAGAAAATATTTTTATACACTTAATTTTAATGAAAGTGAAATGCTATTTCTATACTACCTTCAAATAATCAAATTCTTTGTGAAAACGTGGGGAAATTAAAGTATGATCAGTATTTCCAAATGACATTTACCACATTCTACAACTTTAAATTCAAATTGCATTAAATCAAGCAAAAATAGCTCATGTCCAACATAATGTTCTTTTGTCTTCTACAAAAATCCATAAATGAGAGTGACAACAATTTTATTTGTAAAATGTGTGTCTTTACAGGTCATATGCTCAGCACATTACTTGTCAGTCATGCTTTAAAGCCATGTAATTTTTTTCTGATCAAAAAGTAATATATGTTCTTTATAGGAAATGAGGAAATTTTTTTAAAATGACAAAATCAAGAAAGAAAATCCATAGTTTGAAAATTTTTTTTATTTTTTATTATGTTCAGTTACCCAGCATATAATACATCATAAGTTTTTGTTGTAGTGTCCAATGATTCATTACTTGCATATAACACCCAGTGCTCATTACCACATGTGCCCTCCTTAATACCCATCACCCAGTTACCCAATCCCCCACTCCCTTCCATACTGTAACCCTCAGTTTGGTTCCCAGAGTCCAGAGTCTGTCATAGTTTGTCTCCCTGTATGATTTCTTAACAGTTGGTTTTCCCTCCCTTCCCCTGTGGTCCTCCATGCTATTCCTTATGTTCCACACATGAGTGAAACCATATAGTAATTATCTTTCTCTGCTTGACTTATTTCACTTAGCATAATTCCCTCCAATTCCATCCATGTCAATGCAAAGGGTATTCATCCTTTCTGATGGCTGAGTAATACTCCATTGTATTTATGAACCACACCTTCTTTATCCATTCAGCTGTTGATGGGCATCTCAGCTCCTTCCACAGTTTGGCTATTGTGAACACTGCTGCTATAAACATAGGGGTGGATGTGCCCCTTTCTTTTCACTATGTCTGTATCTTTGGGGTAAATACCCAGTAGTGCAATTGCTGGGTCTATTTTTAATGTCTTGAGGAACCTCTATATTGTTTCCAGAGTAGCTATACCACCTTGCATTCTCAACAACAGTGTAAGAGGGTTCCCCTTTTGCCACATTCTCACTAACACTTGTTGTTTCCTATCTTGTTAATTTTTTCCATTCTAACTGGTATCTCATTGTGGTTTGGATTTGTATTGCCTTGATGACTAGTGATCTTGAACATTATTTCATGTGTCTGTTAGCCATTTGTATGTCTTCTTTGCAGAAGTGTCTGTTCATGTCTTATGCCCATTTATTGGCTGGATTGTTTTTTGGTGTTGAGTTTTGGAAGTTCTTTATAAATCTTGGATATCAGTCCTTTATCTGTAATGTCATTTGCAAATATCTTCTCCTAGTCCGTGGGTTGTCTCTTAGATTGTTGACTGTTTCCTTTGCTGTGCAAAAGCTTTTTAACTTGATGAAGTCCCAAAAGTTCATTTTTGCTTTTGTTTCTCTTGCCTTTATAGATATGTCTTGAAAGAAGTAACTGTGGCCAATGTCAAACAGGTTACTACCTATGTTCTTCTCAGGATTTTGATTAATTCCTGTCTCACATTGAGGTGTTTCATCCATTTTGAGTTTATCTTTGAGTATGGTGTAAGAGAGCATCAGTTTCTCTGAGAGAAACTGAGGCCGAGTTTCATTCTTCTTTGTGTAGCTGTCCAATATTCCCCACACTATTTATAGAAGAGACTGTCTTTTTTCCATTTGATGTTCTATCTTGAATTGTTAAAGATTAGTTAACCATAGAGTTGAGGGTCCATTTTGGGGTCTCTATTCTGCTCCACTGATCTATGTGTCTGTGTTTGTGCCAATACCATGCCGTCTTGATGATCACAGATGTGTAACATAGCTTGAGGTCAAGTATTTTGATGCCCCAGCTTTGGTTTTCATTTTCAACAATCCCCTGGCCACTCTGGGTCTTTTCTGGTTCCACACAAATTTTAGGATTGTTTATTCCATCTCTGTGAAAAGTGTCAATGGTATTTTGATAGGGATTGCTTTGAAAGTATAGATTTCTCTGGACAGCATAGATATTTTCACAATATCTATTCTTCCAATCCGTAAGCATGGAATGTTCTCCCATTTCTTTGTGTCTTCCTCAATTTCTTTCATAAATGTTCTGTAGTTTCTATATTATAGATCCTTTGCCTCTTTGGTTAGTTTTATTCCAAGGTATCTTAAGGTTTTTGGTGCTACTGTAAATGGAATTGATTCCTTAACTTCTCTTTCTTCAGTCACATTGTTGGTGTATAGAAATACAACTGATTCCTCTGCATTGATTTTGTATTCTGCCGTGTGGCTGAGTTGCTGTATGTGTTCTGGTAATGTGGAGGTGGGGTCTTTTGAGCTTTCTATATAGAGTATCATGTCATCTGCAAAGAGAGAGAGTCTGACTTCTTCTTTGCCAATTTGAACGTTTTTATTGCTTTTTGTCTGATTACTGAGACTAGGACATCTAGGACTGTGTTCAACAAAAGTGATGAGAGTGGGCATCCTGATCGTGTTCCTGAACTTAGGGGAAAAGCTTTCAGTTTTTCTCCATTGAGAATGATATTTGATGTGGGCTTTTTGTAGATGGCTTTTATGATATTGAGGTATGTACCCTTTATCCCTACACTGCAGAGAGTTTAAATCAAGAAAGGATGCTACACTTTGCCAAATGCTTTTTCTGCATCAGTTGAAAGGATCATATGGTTCTTGTCCTTTCTTTTATTAGTGTGATGTAACACGTTGATTGATTTGTAAATATTGAACCACACTTGCTGCCCAGGAATAAATCCCTCTTGGTTGTGTTGAATAATCCTTTTAATGTACTGTTGGATCCGATTGACTCATATCTTGATGAGAATTTTTGCACCCATGTTCAACAAGGATATAGGTCGACATTCTCCCTTTTGATGGGGTCTTTGTCTGTTTTTTCTATCAAGGTAATGCTGGCCTCATAGAATGAATTTGGAAGTTTTCCTCTCCTTTCTATTTTTTGGAAACATCTTCAGAAGAATAGATATTAATTCTTCAAATGTTTGTTAGAATTTCCCCAGAAACCCATCTAGATTCTTCTTTTTTGGGAGATTTTTTTTATTATTACTTCAATTTCCTTGCTGGTTATGGGTCTGTTTTAGGTTTTCTATTTCTTCCCATTTCAGTATTGTTTTTTTATACGTTACCAGTAATGCATCCATTTCTACCAGATTGCCTAATTTTTTGGCATATAGCTGCCCATAATATTTTCTTACAATCCTTTGTATTTCCTTGGTATTGAGCATGATCTCTCTTCTTTCATTCATGACTTTGTTAATTTGGGTCTTTTCTCTTTGATAAGTATGGCTAGGGGGTTATCAATATTATTAACTCTTTTAAAGAACCAGCTCTTAGTTTTATTGATCTCTTCTATTGTTCTTTTGGTTTCTATTTCATTGATTTCTGCTCTAATCTTTATTACTTTTCTTCTCCTGCTTGGCTTAGGTTTTATTTGCTGTTCTTTCTCCAGTTCCTTTAGGTCTAAGGTTAGCCTGTGCATTTTGTATTTTTCTAATTTAATGAGAGAGGCTTGGATGGCTACATATTTCCCCCTTAAGACATCCTTTGCAGTATCCCATAGGTTTTGAACTGATGTGTTTTCATTCTCATTAGTTTCAAAAATTGTTTAAATTCTTCTTTAATATCCTGGTTGAACAATTCTTTTTTTTAAATTAATTAATTTATTTTTATTTCTTTTCAGCGTAACAGTATTCATTGTTTTTGCACCACACCCAGTGCTCCATGCAACACGTGCCCTCCCTAAAACCCACCACCAGGCTCCCCTAACCTCCCACCACCCGCCTTTTCAAAACCCCTCAGGTTGTTTTTCAGAGCCCATAGTCTCTTATGGTTCACCTCCCCTTCCAATTTCCCTCAACTCCCTTCTCCTCTCCATCTCCCCATGTCATCCATGTTATTTGTTATGCTCCACAAATAAGTGAAACCATATGATAATTAACTCTCTCTGCTTGACTTATTTCACTCAGCATAATCTCTTCCAGTCCCGTCCATGCTGATACAAAAGTTGGGTATTCATCCTTTCTGATGGAGGCATAATACTCCATAGTGTATATGGACCACATCTTCCTTATCCATTCGTCCTTGAAGGCCATCTTGGTTCTTTCCACAGCTTGGCGACCGTGGCCATTACTGATATAAACATTGGGGTAGAGATGGCCCTACTTTTCATTACATCTGCATCTTTGGGGTAAATACCCAGTAGCACAATTGCAGGATCATTGGGAAGCTCTATTTTTAATTTCTTGAGGAATCTCCACACTGTTCTCCAAAGTGGCTGCACCCACTTGCATTCCCACCAACAGTGTAAGAGGGTTCCCCTTTCTCCACATCCTCTCCAACACACGTTGTTTCCTGTCTTGCTAATTTTGGCCATTCTAACTGGTGTGAGGTGGTATCTCAATGTGGTTTTCATTTGAATCTCCCTGATGACTAGTGATGATGAACATTTTTTCATGTGTCTGATAGCCATTTGTATGTCTTCATTGGAGGAGTGTCTGTTCATGTCTTCTGCCCATTTTTTGACAAGATTATCTGTTTTATATGTGTTGAGTTTGAGAAGTTCTTTCTAGATCCTGGATATCAACCTTTTGTCTGTACTTTCATTTGCAAATATCCTCTCCCATTCCGTGGGTTGCTTCTTTGTTTTGTTGGCTGTTTCCTTTGCTGTGCAGAAGCTTTTAATCTTGATGAAACCCAAAAGTTCATTTTCGCTTCTGTTTCCTTTGCCTTTGGAGACATATCTTGAAAGGCATTGCTGTGGCTGATATCGAAGAGGTTACTGCCTATGTTCTCCTCTAGGATTCTGATGAATTCCTGTCTCAGTTGAGGTCTTTTATCCACTTTGAGTTTATCTTTGTGTACGGTGTAAGAGAGTGGTCGAGTTTCATTCTACATATAGCTGTCCAATTTTCCCAGCACCATTTATTGAAGAGACTGTCTCTTTTCTACTGTATATTTTTTCCTGCTTTGTGAAAGATTATTTGACCATAGAGTTGAGGGTCCATATCTGGGCTCTCTACTCTGTTCCACTGGTCTCTGTGTCTATTTTTTGCCAGTACCATGCTGGCTTGGTGATCACAGCTTTGTAGTAAAGCTTGAAATCAGGTAATGTGATGCCGCCAGTTTTATTTTTGTTTTTCAACATTTCCTTAGCATTTCGGGGTCTCTTCTGATTCCATACAAATTTTAGGATTATTTGCTCCAGCTCTTTGAAAAATACGGGTGAAATTTTGATAGGAATGGCATTAAAAGTATAGATTGCTCTAGGCAGTATAGACATTTTAACAATGTTTATTCTTCCGATCCAAGAACATGGAATGGTCTTCCATCTTTTTGTGTCTTTTTCAATTTCTTTCATGAGTGTTCTGTAGTTCCTCCAGTACAGTTCCTTTACCTCTTCGGGTAAGTTTATTCCCAGGTATCTTATGGTTCTTGGTGCTATAGTAAATGGAATCAATTCTCTAATTTCCCTTTCTGTATTTTCATTGTTAGTGTATAAGAAAGCCACTCATTTCTGTATATTGACTTTGTATCCTGCCACATTACTGAATTGCTGTATGAGTTCTAGTAGTTTGGGGGTGGAGTCTTTTGGGTTTTCCATGTAAAGTATCATGTCATCTGCAAAGAGAGAGAGTTTGACTTCTTCCTTGCCAACTGGATACCTTTTATTTCTCTTTGTTGTCTGATTGCTGTTGCTAGGACTTCTAGTACTAGGTTGAACAAGAGTGGTGAGAGTGGGGCATCCTTGTCGTGTTCCTGATCTCAACGGGAAGGCTGTGAGCTTCTTCCCATTGAGGATGATGTTTGCTGTGGGTCTTTCACAGATAGATTTTATGAAGTTGAGGAATGTTCCCTCTATTCCTATACTTTGAAGCATTTTAATCAGGAACGGATGCTGGATTTTGTCAAATGCTTTTTCTGCATCAATTGAGAGGACCATGTGGTTCTTCTCTCTTCTCTTATTGATTTGTTCTATCACATTGATTGATTTGTGAATGGTGAACCAGCCTTGTAAGCCAGGGATGAATCCCAACTGGTCATGGTGAATGATCTTTTTAATGTGCTGTTGGATCCTGTTTGCTAGGATCTTGTTGAGAATCTTAGCACCCATATTCATCAGTGATATTGGTCAGAAATTCTCCTTTTTGGTGTGGTCTTTGCCTGGTTTGATGATCAGGGTAATGCTGGCTTCATAAAAAGAGTCTGGAAGTTTTCCTTCTGCTTCAATTTTTTGAAACAGCTTCAGGAGAATAGGTGTTATTTCTTCTTTTAAAGTTTGGTGGAATTCCCCAGGGAATCCATCAGGTCCTGGGCTCTTGTTTTTTGGGAGGTTTTGATCACTGCTTCAATCTCGTTACTAGATATTGGTCTATTCAGGTTGTCAATTTCTTCCCGGTTCAATTTTGTGACCCAGTCATTCTTAAGCAGGATGTTCTTTAACTTCCAGGTGTTTGAATTCCTTCCAATTTTTTTCTTGTGATTGAGTACCAGTTTCAAAGCATTGTGCTCTGATAATATGCAGGGAATAATTTCGATCTTTTGGTATCAGTTGAGACCTTATTTTTGACCCAGTATGTCGTCTTTCTGGAGGAAGTTCCATATGCACTCAAGAAGAATGAGTATTCTGTTGTCTTAGGGTGGAATCTCTGTATATATCTATGAGGTCCCTCTGGTCCAATGTGTCATTCAAAGCTCTTTTTTCTTTGTTGGTCTTCTGCTTAGATGATCTATTGCTGAGAGTGGAGTGTTGAGGTGTCCTACTCTTAATGTATTATTATCAATATGATTCTTTATTTTGGTTCAGAGTTGGCTAATGTATTTGGCTGCTCCCATGTTGGGGGCATAGATATTTACAGTTGTTAGATTTTTCTTGTTGGATAGACCATTTAAATATGATATAGCATCTCTCTACATCTCTTACCACAGACTTTAGCTTAAAATCTAATTTATCTTATATGAGAATAGCTATCCCCACTTTTTTTTGAGGTCTGTTGGCATGATAAATTGTTCTCCATCCCCTCATTTTCAATGTGGAGGTGACTCTATATTCAAAATAACTCTCTTGTAGACAGCATATTGATAGGTCCTGTCTTATCCAATCTGCAACCCCGTGCCACTTCATAGGAGCATTTAGGCCATTCACATTGAGAGTAACTATTGACTCATATGAATTTAGTGCCCTTATATTGCCTGTAAAGTCTCTGTTTCTATAGATTGTCTCTGTAAATTTCTAATCTATATTACTCTTAGGATCTTTCTTCTTTCATTGAATCCCCGTTAATATATCTTGTAGGGCTGGATTGGCACACATATACTTTTAGTTTCTGC
This sequence comes from Mellivora capensis, assembly GCA_004024625.1. Classification (NCBI taxonomy): domain Eukaryota; kingdom Metazoa; phylum Chordata; class Mammalia; order Carnivora; family Mustelidae; genus Mellivora; species Mellivora capensis. The sequence goes on along the minus strand of PISX010007463.1, from coordinate 64,874 downwards.
TGGTTCTGGAAGCTCTTTATCTTTCCAACCATTCTGAATCACAGCTTTGCTGGATAAACTATTCTTCACTGCATGTTCTTCTCATTTAGTACACTGAAGATCTTTGCCAGCCCTGTCTGGTTTGCCAGATCTCTGTGGATAGGTCTGATATTATTCTGATGTCCCTTGCTCCATACATAAGAAATATCTTCCCCCTACCTTTTCTTAGGATAGCTTCTTTGGCTCTAAGATTTGTAAGTTTCACTATTATATGCCAGGATATTGGTCTACTTTTATTAATCTTGGGAGGGCCCTCTCTGCATCTTGGAGGGGAATGCTTATTTGCTTCCCCAAATTAAGGAAGTTCTCAGCTATGATTTGTTCAATTATACCTTCTAATCTTCTCTCTCTCTCTCCACCCCCTTAGGAATCCCAATAATTCTGATATTGGAATGTTTCATGGTGCCATTGATCCTTCTAAGTCCTGTTCTCATGGGCTTCTAGCTGTTTATCCCTATCCTCCTCAGCTTCCTTCCTATCTATCAACTTATCTTCTAGCTCACTAATTCATTCTTCTTCCTCATGTACCCTGGCTGTAGAGTATCCAGTTTAGACTGCATCTCATTGATGGCATTTAAGTTCAGTCTGATTAGATCTCACTTCTGCCCTTAGAGATTCTATATTGTTGCTAATGCTTTTCTCAAGTTAGCTATTGACCTCATAATTGTTACCCTGAAGTCTACCTCTGACATCTTGCTTATATCCATGTCCATTAGTTCTGTGGCAGAGGACATTGTCTCTCACTCTTTTCTTTGTTAGGAGTTTCTCCTCCCAGGCATTCTGTTGATGGGTGGCTGAAGGAATGTACAAATATCAAATATGACCCAAGCAAAATGCACCTATGAAAAAATCCAAAGTGGTCAAAAGCTACCACAGATATGACATCAAAGCCAAGATGATCCAAAATAATAAAAAGAGAGAGAGAGAGAGAGAGAGAGAGAGAAAAGAGAAAAAAATGGGGTGGGTTGGGGAGAGATATTATAATCTCTCACGACGGACACAGCAGGGTGATCTGCCTATTCTTACTTAATTTTTGGTCTTTGTGTTAGAGGAAAATACATCCTAAAATTGCAAAGAAATCAGAACTTACATATATATCAAGATAAAATTGAATAGCATGAAAAACGGGCCAGTATGGGGCATAGGTCTACAGAACACATGTGAAAAAGGAAATAAAAGTTAAGGAGCAACTTAAAACATAGGATAGGAATCTATTCCTATGAACCAATTTGAAATGGAAACAGGGTTTAAAAAAAATAAGAAAAGGAATTAATAGAGAAATGCAAAACTTCAGCCTGATGTTTTGTCAGTCAGCAAGTCGTGGAGGAACACCTGGAGCAACCCATTTTATTTTCCCATGGTGCTGGAGTTTTACAGTCCTGTGGGAAATAAGCTTAAGCCCATTCATATGTTCTTCTAGTCTGTCTTCTGGTGGAGGGGCCTGCTGCTTGGCTTCTCAGAGGTCTTTGCCTTGGTGGAGATGTCCCCCCATCACTTGTTGGGGGACAAGTGTCGGGGGATGGGTTTAATGGAGCTTGTTAGCTGCATGGCTTTTTTTCCCTGGTGTCTTTCCACTTCTTTTGAGAGGGTTAGATCAAATATAGTGGTGCAGTTATCTTCGGCCCACAGACACAATGACACAGTCCACACCTTCCCCCCCAGCCCCTTCACCCTCCCCCCTCGCCATCAACAGATCCTCCAGATCAATCTGTCTCCACCTCTGCCCACACCAAACTTCACAGATTTCTGCATCTTCTGGTGGAGGGGCCTGTTGTGTTGATTCTCAAATATCTTCCTCCCATGTAGCAGAGTTGCTCTGCCCTTGTCTGGAGCCAGGCTAAGTAATCTGCTCCAGTAAGCTCTATATGGCTTTTGTTCCCTGAAGGTTTTCAGCTGTAGAGGATGAGAATGAAAATAGTGGTTTCTCAATCTCTGGCCTCATAGCTGAAAGTTTGGAGCCCTACTCCTCTGTGAGGCCTCAGAGAAAAGCAGTCAATCACTACTGTCTCCCTGCTCTCTGGCTGTGCTCTGTGCTCACCCAGCCTATGACTGAGCATTTCTATCTCTGGCACATGACTATGTTTGGAGTCTCCAAACTCAGTAGACCCTGCAGTGCTCCTCCCAGGGGAGGAGGGGGTCTCTCCCTGGTTCTTCCACTTTTTGGGTCCCTGCTTGTAGAGGAGTAGCTCAACTGTGCCTGGGATCATGGTTTATGGCTAGCCTGAGCTTATATACTACACTTGGGCTCACTCTTTGCAGCCAGATTCCCTGCTCCAATGCCTGGGAGCTCTGCCACACTTAGGCATCCTTGGTCTTCCTGTGACCCTTAGGATCAGGATTGTCCCAGTGAGTGTTCCTTCTCATGCTTTTCTGCCTGAGTGACACTCCTTACCAGAGCAGACTTCCAAAATTTCTGATTTTGTGCTCCCCTGCTCTGTCACAGTCCAGAAGCCAGGTTATGAATGCTCCCTCCCACTCCCGCATGGGTTATCTTCCCATATATTGCCCCAGATTCACTTCTCCATACCTCCTACCTTGTGGAAAATGGTTGCTTATCTATTTGTAGAGTTGCAGCTATTCTTTTCTTCGATCTCCAGTTGAGTTTTCAGGCGTTCAGAATGGTTTGATAGCTATCTAGCTGAATTCCTGGGACCAGACAAAACTAAGGTCTCTTAATCATCCACCATCTTTTACCCCCTCACATAAACATCTATTTTTAAAAACCCAAGAGATGTTCTGTTAGGAAGCTTGTGCCTAACGAACCAGTGCTTTTCCTAAAATGAATTTAGACACATCTGTATGTATTAAATATCTGTACTAAAATTATTTCACCAGCTCTTTCAACTTAATACTATACAGATATTTACCTGAGTCATGAAATATACTTATCAGCATGAATGTACAATGTTTAATTCCGTAACTAGAATAGTTTCTGAAGTGCTGCAGGGACCCAAAAATGTGTGTTGTTCAGAGGATGTGCTTGCCCTGTACCTGCTGCAACAATCTCTATGGCTGGTTTCTGAGTTTTGAATCTATTTTTCAATGGTAAGTAATGTGGATGTGAAAACTCTAGCATATAAATCTTTCCCAATGCCTGGACATTTGCTCAGAATATATTTCTAGAATTGAGTTTCTCTGGTACAGATGGCTTGTTTTTAAGACTATGAATCCAGGTACCCACAAGCCCTTTTCCATTTGCACACCTGGCAGTGTATGTCTGTGTGTCTCTCCTGAAAGCAAGGTACCTGTGAAGGCTCTCATTAAATGTACTAGTTGCCAGGCAATATCTGCTCAAATTTCTTTTAGTATTCATTAGAAACCCACAAGACCCTAGACAGCTACCTTCCCACCCCACCCCCATTCTCTTTCCTTCTTAACCTATTGTGTACTTCTTGACCCTTCTCAGCATCTAAAATTTTATACCTGTATCAGTTTTTCTAATTATCTATCTACCAACCCTCCAATTTAAAAAAAAGATCAGAAATTTTGGTTTTTTACTTTGTTTTCTCCCTGTTCCTTATTTAATATCTGCCACATGGTAGGAGTGATTTTTTTTTCTTTAATAAATGACTAACAAATGAATGAATACACATCTAAATATGCATTTATTTTGAATACAGCTGTGTGAGTCCATAGTTTTCCTTTTTAGAAATCAGGCCATATTATCATAGACACTAAATCTGCCCCAAGTGCAGGGGAGGCCACACACACACACACACAAAATACACCTGACCCAGAGTCAGAGGGTACCTGCAAAGAATACAGATAGGACAGAGAAATCAGTGTGGAAAACAGAACTGAAGAAGGTGAAAGTTGGTGCCCTGAGGAAGACCAGTGGGGACAGTTGACCTCCTGGTTGGTTTCAACAGCTCACTCACATTTTCCTGTCCACCTTGGACATCCTTGCATTTCATATTCCCATTCATCAAACTTGTCAGCCCAAGAGTCTCTTGCAAGCCTCCCTGCTCCCTGTCTCATTGCCCAAACACTTAGTCCAGTCTTCTCAACATTTCAGATGTAGAGGAATCTCCAGAGGTCCCTGTTACAAACTAGAATGTGAGTCACTTGGTTGGGAAGGGACATATAAGAGATGAGAAATGGGAAATCACATGTTTAAAAGTACATGTGGCACACAGATCCAAGCTGTACACAGAATCTCCTTGTGTTTCTGTTTATATACATCCATGTGGCTTCCTGAGCCTGCTGTAACAGAGTACCATAAACCAGGTGGCTCAAACAAGCTTTAAGGGATCTCGCAACTGAAACCCACAGGAAAAGATGTCTGAAGGCTTTCTCAAAGCTATTGTCAGCTTCTTCAAGGATCCTGTCTTAAATGTACATTCATTTGTCTCTATGGCTGCCATAAAAACAAAGTACCACAGACTGGGTCCCTTAAGGAACAGAAGTTTATTGTAACACAGTCCTGTAGGCTCAAAGTCCAAAATCAAGGTGTTGCCAGGTTTTTTTTCTTCTAGGCACTGTGAGGGAAGGGTCTATTATAGCCTCTGCCCTGGCCTCTGGTGTCCTCAGACATCTGTGGCTTAAAGATGCTATTCTTCCTGTATCTTCATGTTGTCTTCCCTCATTGTGTAGCTGTCTCTATGTCCAAATTTCCCCTCTTATAAAGACACATAATATTGAATTAGGGCACACCCTAATGATCTCATTTTAGCTGGTCACTTCTGTAAAGACCTTATCTCTAAAAGGTCATATTCTGAGGTACTGGGGGTTAAAAACTCCAACATATCTTTTTTGAGGGGATGCAATTCATCCCATAACAGGTCCCCAGGAAACTTTAATGGGACTGTTGATATTTCTACAATCCATTGTCCCTTGCTGGCTGTCCTAAGCTCCAGGACACCTGAGTCAGTCATAGGAATCCTGATTTCTTTAATGCCTAGTCTTACTAATAACTAAAAAGACTGGGAAACTGTTAACTGTTTTTTTGTTTGTTTGTTTTTTTCAAGTTACCTGATACCCAAAGCTCTGTGAGACATGCATTTTATCCCTAGTATACATATGAGAAAACTGAGGTCAAGTCAATCAGTAACTTGGTATTATACTCAATTTCACACAAATTTCATCATTCTCAAAGTTCAAACATTACCATCAAAATCAGACATTGGTGAGGATCTGAGTATAATCCATCCTGGAACAAAGTTCCCCTCCATCTGTGGAGCTTTGAAACAAAAGGAACAAGTTGTCTGTTCCCAAAATATAGTGGGGGGGAGGCACCAGTTAATAGTTGCAGACATTCCCATTCAAGGATAAAAGGAGTCATTGTTCCCAAGCAATTTGAAATCAAGGAAGCCAAATTCCATTAGGTCTGAAGGTCAAAACATGGTAGTAGGTGGGTCTCAGCTAGGTGAAACCAAAGTATCCTACATTTTCTACGAAATTCAGCACCTATGGGGTGCCTGGGTGGTGCAGTCAGTTGAGCATTGGACACTAAAATTAAGAGATTTTTCTCTCCAAAAAGTGTGCTCTGGAGAAAAGGCTGAATATCTTAAGGAGATCAAAAGTTCAGTGTATTCAGTAACACAGAAGCCTTTTTAAAGAGATTGGGTGTGATTCACAGATGCCCTCAGATCAAACCAGAAAGCATTTAGGAAGCTTAAAGACATTGTCTTTCAACCATTTCAGCAAAGGAAACGTGGAGATGGGATTATCTAGACAGGACATATGGCCAAGCCTCTTATTTAAGGGAGAGAAACCCCATGACATACATGTGTGACCCACAAGTTTCTTGAGAATTTTATATCAGCAGAAACAGTACTACCTTGTATTGAAAAGTATAAAAGAATAAAAATAAAAGAAGATTGTTGGAACCTCACCATTCTACTGGAAGGTGACAGGCTGATAAAACTACTAGCTGTACACAGGTGCTGTATTTCTTTTCCCTTTCTTCTTTCTTTCTTTCTTTATCTTCTTTTTTTTTTAGAGAGATTTATTTATTTATTTGAGAGAGAGAAGGAGAGCAAGGGAGACAGCACAGTAGTGGGAGGGGCAGAGGGAGGGGCAGAGAGAACCTGAAGAAGACTTTGCAGGGAGCTTGGAGCCAGACATGGGACTCAATCTCTTAATTTTAGTGTCTTTTGCCAACCTGGATAGTTTGAGGATTTCTCAAACCATCAAGTCTGGTTCCCTTTTGTTAGACTATTTTTTCCTCTTTTGCTTTTTACTAAGCAAACAACAAACCAGACTTCACTTTCAACACTTGGAAGTCACTTATAAGTTCTGTTTTCCACACAACCACAGACATGCTAAGCTTTCTGACACTATATCCCTCTTCTTCCAGTATCCAATAATGCATTCCTGATTTTCTTCTGTCTTCATCGTCAGTGCCCATAATGTTCATAATGTTCATACTGATACTCTGCTCACTATCTTCGATACTCTTTAAGCTGCATACAGGTTACTCTACTGTGCCCCTCATTTCTTCCTGATTCCTCACTGGCAATGACAACCATTTTTTTTTTCCCTACTAATAGTCTGTTCAAGGTAACTGAAGTTTTTTCTACCATCTCAAAATTCTTCTAGCCCCCCTACTTTCCAGCTTCAAAGCCCTTTCCACATTTTTAGTAATTTGTTATAGCAACACCCCCTGGTTCCAAAAATATGTATTAGTTTTCTTTTTTTTTTAAGATTCATTTATTTATTTGACAGAGTCTAGAGGGGAGGGACAGAGGCAGAGGGAGACAGAGAATCTGAAGCATACTCCCCGCCAAGTGCAGAGCCTGACTCAGGGGTTGCTTCCAGGACCCTGAGATCAAGACCTCAGCTGAAATCAAGAGTCAGCTGCTTAACCGACTGAGCCATCTAGTTGCCTCCAAAAATATGTATTAATTTTCTATTGCCACCATAACATATTGCCACACTGTAACTGGCTTAAAACAACACAAATTCATTATCTTTTAGCTCTGTAGATCAGAAGTTCCATTCCAGTCTCACCAGGCTAAAATTAAGTTGTTAGAAGGGCTTTATCTCTTTGCAGATATCCCAAAGGAGGACTTACTTCCTTTTTCACTTGAACTGCTGAAAGAATTTACTTCCTTACATGCAGAGCCTTCCATCTCAGAACAAGCACTTGGAGCAGCAACTCGTCCTCATGCCATCTTCCTCTTTGCCTACAGCCAAGAAAGTTTCTCTAGGGCTTCTGCTTTTAAAGACTAATAGGATTAGCATTAGGGTGTAGACCTCTTACCAGGGGGAGTATTGTTGCATCTACCACATGGACAAATGTAAAAATTAATCAAACTATAAACTTAAGAGTGTGGTGTTTTAGTGTTTTGTGACTTACAGCTCAATAAAAGTACATTTTTAAAAATAGGTAACACTAAGGCTTTGGGAACTGACCTGATGGATAACCACAAAAACAATCCAAGCCCCCTCCACATAGCAGAAAACAGAGTCATGGAATGAAGAATAGGGTGAATCTGAAGATGTTTTTGAGCCATGGATCAACTAATTCAAAAGCCCAAAGCTCAGCATTTTCCATAATGTGGGTTAATAAATTTCCTTATTTTTAAATTAATTTGAATTAATTTCTCTATTATTTCCAGGAAAATTCATTGTAAGTGGAAGTGTATCCACTTCATAAGTGGAAGGTCACTTTCAGTTCTTGTAATGACACTGTGTCCTAAGACTATTACTATCCTGGCTCTAAGGTAGCTTCATACGCTGCCCGTGCATATAACACTTTCTGGTCTTTTTTTTTTCTTTTTAAGATTTTATTTGTTTATTTATTTGTCAGAGAGAGAGAGAGAGAGAAAGAGCAAGAACAAGCAGGGGTAGCAGCAGGTAGAGGGAGAAGCAGACTTGCCACTGAGCAAGGAGCCTGATGCAGAACTCGATCCCAGGACCTTGGGATCATGACCTGAGCGAAAGCAGACACTTAATTAACTAAGCCACCCAGGTGTCCCAACACTTTCAATTGATTTTGCATTTGATTATAAAATCTACCTGAGAACTAAAAAAGCACTGATGACTTTGTATGAAATGTCTTCAAAACTAGTCTCATAAACCTCATATACTTTGTCATAATTATAGTGAGTCTCTGAATTTACAGTACCTACTAGTTCGCGGTAGGGAGAAAATTATGTGTGTTAAATATTATTATGAAAGAATAGCTATTTTAGCTGTGACATGTGCACAACTTTCAAATTACATGCTTCTCTTTAAGAAGGAAATGTTGATGGTATTTTATTTTGTGGCAGGTGTAGAGATTCCTCGTATGTGGGATTTAGCCTCAGCCTGAGTGTAAAAAGAGAAAAAAAAAAACTCCTCAAAGGAAATGAATATATTGTGATGTTAATGTTCAGCTATTTATAGATAGAAATGCTAGACTACATATTTCTTTGATTTAATGAAGCATGAAGAAGTTGCATAAACATTTCACTTTCAATCCTCACTCCTTCAGACATCCCTATCAGAGATCCTGAGTCTCTTCAGGCTCTGATGGAACGACCATGGTCAGTTTGGGTAACAGGGCAGAAGGAAGGTAGCAGGTGCTACATCTTCAGAGGAAAGAAATGTTCTCCTTTAAAAAGATAGATTTCTGAGGGCAGACTCAAATGTGGCACATATGTTAACACTGTTTAACATAACAGGATCCCCAGTGTGGTTTCTAATTTCTGTCATATTTATTCCACCTGCAGAAATGTGTAATCTATTCCAGTAAGGCCAAGAGATTTAATCACTTTTGGCTCAACTTTGAGGCAAGAACCCTGGGTTATCTCATACACAGTTGGGTGTCTGACAAGATATTGTCATCACAGATGTCCTGTAAATACAGTTTAAGCTGGACAGGATAATAAGAGCAGGCTTACTGACAAAAGATAGTCTTATTTTAAATACCAATCCATTGTATGCAATAATCATTTTCCATATCTGGATTGAAGAATTTCCTCCAAAACTTAAACTTGAAAACAATGATATAAATCAGAAGCTGAAGACAATAAGAATTCCAGTTTTCATGAACATGGCAAGAGATGAGGATCTGTCTCTTCATAAACTGGGGGAAGAATGAACAGAAACACTGTGTTTATACATGGATGATTTTCTACCTTCAACACCTGTCATGAAAATATACAAACACAGATGGGCACTGATACAGGGACAAGTAAGAAAGTCTCTCTGTCAGAGGAGAATCCAGTCTAAGGAGTCAGCAGGGTGCATCCCCACACCACACTCATGATCCTCCAAAGTCAAATGGGAACCATGGAAAACAGAAGACTCAGGTAGGGAACCAGAAGGACAGGAGTTCCCAACAGGATTTTGCAACTGATAGTAGAGGCAGGAGCTAGGAAAATCCTGCATGTAAGGAACTGACTAAAAGAGAAGGCAAATGTGGGGGGTATGATCCTGGAGGCCAGACCCTCAGGGTAATCTGTCCTTTCTGCTCACTCTGTGTAGGCCTTGTTCTCCCTAGGCTGGTGAGTTCCCTGTAGACATTGCTGGCTATGATGAGGTAACATGCTTCTCAGCTAGCACAGTGTCTGGGCTTTGGCCCCCCTCCCACACACAACATGAACAGGAATCTCTCCTTTTCTAATTATGTCCTCTCTCAGATGTTTCAGTGAACAGCTCATTCATGACTTTTGGAGATAATAATTTGTCAAATTAGGGTATGGGAAAATTGTCATTTGTTGTTTTATTGTTTGGTTTTGTCCAACAGAAAGAAACAAATTTGATTGCCATTTATGTATGTATGTATGTATGCATATATATTTATATATTTTCTCAAATCATCCACATACAGCCTTCTTTGCCCATTACAGAAAATTGGGACAAAGGATAATTACAACTAGGTACCAAAAATCAACTTATGGATTAAGAAAGCATTCTCAGTATTAAGAACACTCATGATCCCAGAATCCATTAGTGTTTATCTCTGATGAATGACTGCATTCTTTTAAACCAATCTGATTTGGTTAAAACACAAGCAGAATACCTAAAAAGGTTTTGATTGATTTAGACTTTCAAAAGATAGAGGATATGGCCCAATTTAGAATTGGGGGTGTGTTTTTTTTTTAAGATTTTATTTATTTGTCAGAGATCACAAGTAGGCAGAGAGGCAGTCACAGAGAGAGAGGAAGGGAAGCAGGCTCCCTGCTGAGCAGAGAGCCGGATGTGGGGCTCAATCCCAGGACCCTGAGATCATGACCTGAGCCGAAGGCAGAGGCTTTGACCCACTGAGCCACCCAGGCACCCCTAGAATTGGGTTTTTAAAAATGCTTCATATTTTCTTTCAGATGGAACTTTTTTTTTCCTTTGAAAATGTAAGATTGCATTATTCCTTCAACAGTCGCATGGCTTCACATATCACTGGCCCCTGTGGTCTACACTCCTGTCCACCTGCTGCTCCCATCCAAAGCCCTCTTGGGCATCAGGCCATCAGACTGGCAGCCTGCTGTCCAGAAAGCTTTCCCTCAACCAGCCTGGCTCAAATCACCTTTCCAATGTCACCTTCCTTCCTAATGATCCTAACCAGTCTGCATAGTTTAGAATTTCAGTAAGCTCTGCCCATCTGGCACTCCCAAGTCCTCCTTAGCCCTTCCCACATTGTTGACATAGTATATTAATTTCTTATGTCTGCTTCTGATACAATACAAGCCTCTCTAGGGAAGAGATATTTGTTCTGATATGTCTCACTGAACACTGAAAAGTGCTTAGCACATAGCAGGTATTCAGTAAACATGTATTGAATGATTTTTAATTAGTTATGAGAATGACCCATAAAGCTGAATACCTCCATTTTAAATCACATTTTATGCATTTTAAGTTTAACTTAAAACATTAATATAGGAAAATATTGTTCAAATATTACATATTACTATTAAAATTATAAATTTTCAAATTATTGTTTTAAAATTATTTGTCACATCTGCTAAATTTTGCATTTCCAGAACTTACTTCTGCTTACAGCAACTGTCAGATTCAGTTCCTTCTAATGAACTCTCTCCTGCAAAATAATGTAAAAGTTGGACACAATACTTTTGTGGAGAAGCAGCAAGAATTCAAGAGGACTACATCCTAAGAGAAGGGGGATACATGGAGAGTTGAGCCCATTTTTATCCTGGCATGTTTTTAAGGTCATTTGTAGATTCTACAGAGACACCTGACAGGCTGAGACAGAGCAGAGGGAGTTGCCGAGGGGCCAACAAACCAGGTAGACTTTTCATTAGACTCACAGGACTTGAAAAATAAAATTTGCTGGTGAGGGTCTCCCAAGAACAGGCCCAGTCTATCCTGCTGAAGGCATTCTTAGGTAAGAACCCTTTACCTAACATCCCCTAAAGGTCCCTGATTATCTTCCATTTAGCAAATACCACCCTGATTGTCTTCCAATTAGCAAATCCCATCATCATATTCACAAGGAAGTCTGGTGGGAATAAAGAAATAATGGTCCAAGCCTCCCCACAGAAAATAGGCAATAAGTTCTCACCTGCTTTAAAGTCCTCCCCAGAGGGAATTTCCTTGTCTGATAAAGATACAAAAATTCATAGCCAGCATTATATTTGACAGTGAATTATTGAAAACTTTCTCTCCAAATTTGAGAATGAAATAGAGATGCTTGGTCCTGACAGCACAACAATGCAAGAAATAGAAAAAAAGAATATTGGTTGGAAAGAAGGAAATGGAAAATGCCATTTCTGTGAGTGGTTCAATTATTATGTAGAAAATACAGGAGCTTATTCAGATACATATTATACTAGCAATAACTTAAAAGAAAAGGAAAATTTAAACAGATGTCATTTACAGTAGCCTCAAAAAAAATCACATTTTTAAGAATAAACCTAGTAACAGAAAGACAAGACTGTTCGACAAAAATACTTAGAAATCATGGCTCAGAGAAACTAAAAAAAAAAAAAAAAAAAAGCCCAAGTAAATGGAGGGATATATATAATACTCATTAGTTTGATTCTTCCCAAACTTATCTGTAGATTCAATACAATCCCAATCAAAATCACAGCAGGTATTTTTCTGGAAATTAATGAGCAATGTATAAAATTTACATGAAAATGAAGAAGGAAAATAGCCAAGACAATCTTGAGAAAGGGACAAAGTTAGAAGACTTAGACTTTAGCACATCTAGACTTATGACAACAAAGAATGTTAGTTCAAGGATAGCAAAATATATCAATGGCACAGAATAGTCCAGAAACATAGAGAAGTGTCTTTTTTTTTTTTAAGATTTTATTTATTTATTTGAGACAGAGTGCATGGAGAACGAGAGAGAGCGCATGAGCATGGGGAAGGGGAGTGGGGTGAGGAGGGACTGAGGGAGAAGAAAATGCAGACTCCTTGCTGAGCAGGGATCCTGACACTGGACTCCATCCCAGGACTCTGGGATCATGACCTGAGCCAAAGGCAGATGCTTAACCCCTAACCCACTGAGCCACCCTTAGAAGCGTCTTTCAACATTGGGGAGGGTATGTGCTATCATGAGTGCTGCGAAGTGTATAAACCTGGAGATTCACAGACATGTACCCCTGGGGATAAAAATACATTATATGTTGATAAAAAATAAAAAAAAAATTTTAAAAAGTGTCTTTCAATAAAGAGTGCTTTGTTAATTGAATACCCAGGCAGAACAAAATGTCTCTTAAGTCCTACTCATACCATACACCATAAATTTAATCCTAGATGACTTGTCAGACAAACCTGGTAAGGTAAAACAATGAAATTTTTAGCAGATATCATGAGAAAATATCATGTTTCAGAGGGGTTAGCAAACATTACTCCTTTTTTTTTTTTTACCTTTTTTTAAAAATTTCTTTTCAGCGTAATAGAATTCATAGTTTTTGTACCACACCCAGTGCTCCATGCAATGCATGCCCTCCATAATACCCACCACCTGGCTCCCCCAAACTCCCACCCCCGCCCCTTCAAAACCCTCAGGTTGTTTTTCAGAGTCCATAGTCTCTCATGGCTCATCTCCCCCTCCTATTTCCCTCAACTCCCTTCTCCTCTCCATCTCCCAATATCCTCCATGTTATTTGTTATGCTTAAAAAATAAGTGAAACCATATGATAATTGACTCTCTCTGCTTGACTTTTTTCACTCAGCAAAATCTCTTCCAGTTCCATCCATGTTGATACAAAAGTTGGGTATTCATCCTTTCTGATGGAGGCATAATACTCCATAGTGTATATAGACCACATCTTCCTTATCCATTCATCCGTTGAAGGGTATCTTGGTTCTTTCCACAGTTTGGTGACCATGGCCATTGCTGCTATGAACATTTGGGTACAGATGGCCCTTCTTTTCACTACATCTGTATCTTTGGGGTAAATACCCAGTAGTGCAATTGCAGGATCATAGGAAAGCTCTATTTTTAATTTCTTGAGGAATCTCCACACTGTTCTCCAGAGTGGCTGCACCAACTTGCATTCCCACTAACAGTGTAAGAGGGTTCCCCTTTCTCCACATGCTCTCCAACACATGTTGTTTCCTGTCTTGCTAATTTTAGCCATTCTAACTGGTGTAAGGTGGTATCTGGGAATAAACCTAACCAAAGAGGTAAAGGATCTGTACTCGAGGAACTACAGAACACTCATGAAAGAAATTGAAGAAGACAGAAAAAGATGGAAGACTGGGGGCTCCTGGGTGGCTCAGTGGGTTAAGCCGCTGCCTTCGGCTCAGGTCATGATCTCAGGGTCCTGAGATCAAATCCCGCATTGGGCTCTCTGCTCAGCAGGGAGCCTGCTTCCCTCTCTCTCTCTCTGCCTGCCTCTCTGTCTACTTGTGATCTCTCTCTGTCAAATAAATAAATAAAATCTTTTTTTTTTTTAAAGATGGAAGACCATTCCATGCTCTTGGACCGGAAGAATAAACATTGTTAAAATGTCTATACTACCTAGAGCAATCTATACTTTTAATGCCATTCCAATCAAAATTCCACCCGTATTTTTCAAAGAGCTGGAGCAAATAATCCTAAAATTTGTATGGAATCAGAAGAGACCCCGAATTGCTAAGGAAATGTTAAAAAACAAAAATAAAACTGGCGGCATCACATTACCTGATTTCAAGCTTTACTACAAAGCTGTGATCACCAAGACAGCATGGTACTGGCATAAAAACAGACACATAGACCAGTGGAACAGAGTAGAGAGCCCAGATATGGACCCTCAACTCTATGGTCAAATAATCTTTGACAAAGCAGGAAAAAATATACAGTGGAAAAAAGACAGTCTCTTCAATAAATGGTGCTGGAAAAATTGGACAGCTATATGTAGAAGAATGAAACTCGACCATTCTCTTATACCATACACAAAGATAAACTCTAAATGGATAAAAGACCTCAACTGAGACAGGAATCCATCAGAATCCTAGAGGAGAACATAAGCAGTAACCTCTTCAATATCAGCCACAGCAACTTCTTTCAAGATATGTCTCCAAAGGCAAAGGAAACAAAAGCGAAAATGAACTTTTGGGACTTCATCAAGATCAAAAGCTTCTGCACAGCAAAGGAAACAGTCAACAAAACAAAGAGGCAACCCACGGAATGGGAGAAGATATTTGCAAATGACAGTTCAGACAAAGGTTGATATCCAGGATCTATAAAGAACTTCTCAAACTCAACACACACAAAACAGATAATCATGTCAAAAAATGGGCAGAAGATATGAACAGACACTTCTCCAATGAAGACATACAAATGGCTATCAGACACATGAAAAAATGTTCATCATCACTAGCCATCAGGGAGATTCAAATTAAAACCACATTGAGATACCACCTTACACAGGTTAGAATGGCCAAAATTAGCAAACATTACTTCTTTAGTGCACAAAAAAACACTGCTTACCATAAGGAAAATGAGTTGTCAATTGGCCTGCATAGGAATCTGCTTTATATTCAAATATAACATTAAAAAATACTAATTAAAAGGAAGTCACAGAAGGAACAGAATATTTTCAGTCCATATATCCAACACAGGATTCGAATCCAGAATATATAAGGAAGTCCCATACCAAGAGACAAAAAGCATAGCAGGAGAAGGGACAAAAGTAGGATGTGTTGTTCTACATTGTTAGTCATCACAAAAATGCAAATTACAACCATAGCAAAGTACCAGTACCATCAGAATGTCGGAATGCCTAATAATAAAACTCTCATAATATCACATACTGCTGAGGAGGGGAGCAAGGAGAATCTGATCTTTCCCTGGTGAGAGTGTAAAGGAATATAATCACTTGGGAAAACTATCTAATGTAAACCATATGCTTACCCTAGGACTGAGAAAGTTCATCATTAGGTAAGTATCAGCTAGAAATACGTACATATGTATGCCAAAATAAAAGCAAAAACTATGGACAGCAGTGTTCCTAGCATAATTATTAATAACTGCTAGAAATGGGAAACAGTCCAAACACACATCCATCAACAGAGTGGGTACCTAAACCATGGCACATTCACACAATGGTATAATCACAGGAGTAAAATGAGCAAACTCTGCTGCTTGCAATACTACAAAAGGGTCACACAAACATAATGTTGAGTGAAATAAGATAGACAGACTCACAAAAATCACATGGTGTGCTTCCACTTAAGAAAACTTCAAAATCAGACAAAACTAATCTACGATGTTAGGTGTCAGTGGCTTCCCGAGGGCATGTAGGGAGTTGGGCTTCTGGGGAGTGAGATTTTTGTGAAAATCCATCAAGATGTGTATTTCTGAATTACATGTCTATACAAATGTTTATTTTAAAATACAAAGTAGCCAGGGTTAAATATGTAATTGTAATATTTAAGATCTGGAAGAAAAGTTACAAAGCATCTTATTCAGTGGCCCTGTTCTGTGGGCCAAAACGGAGATGAAGTGGCTAAAGGGTAATGTCTGTGGTTGAATCAGTGGAGGAACTAGAGCAGAATGGGGTTCCTGGTGCTTTCCAGGACAGGAAGCCCTTTCCAGCTTTCCCTGTCAAAGTAAACACTGGTGTTCTCTTCAGTCTTAGATGTCATGGCCATAAAACATGAGACATAAGAACTCCTAGAAATAGAGGTAGGGGGCATCTGGGTAGCTCAGTCAGTTGAGCATCTGACTTTTGGTTTCAGCTCAGGTCATTATCTCACGATCATGGGACTGAGCCTGGCATCAGGCTTTGTGCTCAGTGAGGATTCTGCTTCATATTCTTTCTCTCTCTACCTCTACGCCTCCCTGCTCACACTCTCTCTCTCTCTCAAATAAATAAATAAAATCTTAAAAAAAAAAAAAAGAAATGGATGTAGGAAGGTAATGCCTTAAAGGAACTTGCCAGACTGCACTGACACTTAATGGGAAAGACTTAAATAGAGCTCTCTCCTTATCCATTCAATTCCAACGCTCTTCAGTGTGACCCTCTGATGCATATTCATCTTGCCTATGTAGGGGATGAGCACGGTGGACATATTATTCCCAGATTTAAATTTTTCCTCAGAGAAGCAGTGATGGTATGACTGCACACTGATCATTTTACCCACTGATCATTATACTGACTAATAAAAACATTAATGTTTTTTAAACACATAAAGCTCACAACTCTCAATTGGAGTCTTCCTCGTGTAAATCCCACAACTTCCCATAACCCTCCATGCAGTGAGGATGAGTTCTTTTATTCAGCTAAGGAAGCTGCCTCTCCCAGAGAGTTGGTGAGTGCTCAGAAATCATTGTCCATGAAGGACATGATTCAGGAGACCTAAGTTACAGGGGAGATTTGCATTTCGTGTAGATGCTAATTTTAAGGCATATGGTTAATTATATTATTATATTATTTTTGTGGCTGAGTAATAAGACAGTGAATTGGACAGTATCTTCTACTTGTCTATTTCAAGAACTGTTCTGTTCATAGATAACATTTCTATTCACAGCTGTTTTTATGGACATGATTCACACCACCTAGTTGGCTGTGTCCACACATTTCTTTCAGCATGTTATTTAGAATAGAAGGCCAGTAAGAGTGGAGTTTACTGAACTCTGTGCCCAGCCCTGTGCTTGGGTGTGATTCATGCCCATTTCTAGCAAGACTAACTGGGAGTGTTCTTGGGCACAAGACAGGAAAGATAAGAAGCTCCAGCTCCTCCCACTCCAGGTTCCAGTCCCCAGGACCTATGCCCACTCTCCCAATGCACAAGCAGCAGCCACCTTCCTCACCTTCACCACTGGCAGGAAGGTAAAGAACACCCAGCTACCCTGGACTCACTCCTGCAGCTGGTCCCCTCCTCTCCCATTACATTGCCAAGCTGCTATCTTGCTACCTTCTCCACCAAGAGAAGGTGGAGGGTAATTTAATCTAATTGAGTCATCAAAAACATATTCAGCACTAACTACGAACTGGGTATTTTACCATGTGCAGGAGATGCAAGTTTGAGTCATGTGTGGTTCTTGTTTTCTAGGCCCACAGCTCATAGGACAAACAGGGCAACAAGGACTTGACAAATATTTAATCATGATGAATGGAATCAGACTAATTCAGATTCTCCCTAAAGAAGCTCTAGCCTTCCTCCCGAGTATGGCTGAGCTTGATAGGGTAGAGGCTGGTACAAGACCTCAATCAACCATCTTTTTCCCAGGCTGGTGTGTACCCCTTGCTGTCTGCCCTCCACATCATGCTTTGATGCCAGACTGAAGACACCTCTGCAGTCAGCAGGCAGAAACAGCTTTTGCCCTCATCCCATGGGTCTCTAACCTCCTGAAATGGGCTATTTCTCTTCATCACAGACTCAGGAAAAGTTTAACATCATCACTATGAATTGTCAAGTTACTTTTATTCAAATGTCTTACACAAATTGTTTTGAATAGCATATTTTTCATTATTACATTATAAACATTTATCTTCATGATAAGAGCCCCTGCAACAGCATCTTAACCAAAATGCCTTTCTAAGAGATAGGAAATTTCAGCAATGATTAAACTTCCTCTTACTGACAATTTCTTTTGCCAAAAAAATGATGCTTTTAATAAATACACATTGAAGACTTACCTGGGCTTTTGAAGATAGGCCTTTGGCTGCAGGCAGATGATGTTTCATTTCACCAGGCCAAACTAAGTGCCTATACTAGATAAAGAGCAATGTGCTAGATTTGGAAAAGATGGGAAAATAGAATCCATCTCCTCTCCCTAGTTTAGCTCAAGATGGTAGAGGACAGGTATGAGTGGGGCTTAGTAAGAGCAAAGAGGGGATGGAAAATGAAAGATGTTCCCTTTCTGGCTGCAGATGGCTAGGTAAACGGCATTTTTAACTGTTCTAAAGAATGATGCTGAAAAATGTGCAAAGCAGCTGGGAAGCTGTTTAGTAAAGAACATCCTTGGGGAAGGGTCAGTCTCCAATTTTTTTTTTTCCCTAAGGTCGGACTAGACCAGCCCTGACTGTGCCTGTGCCGGATGAGGTGATGGGGATGAGGGAGATGGGGGCGTTGTGGACATATAAGATGAAGACAAGAGCCCACTCCACTCCCACTCCAAAAATTCTGGATGACAGTTTCAAAGGCTGGGTCCTGAGAGAAGGAAAGAAATGAGATGGGATGGCTGAGACCAGTAATATTTACATGCAAGTGATAATGCAGAACTGGGCCATATTACCTATCCATAAGGTTTGCCACTGTCTGCAAAAGAAAGTTGGGCAAAAACGGAGAGAGGACTGACTGAAATGCAGAGTAGGGAACACAGCTGGAACCTGATTTGTTACTAAAAGAATTCTTCCAGGGGTCAAAGACTTTCCCTCTGCCTATAATGGGCTCTGCAGTGATGTATTAATCCACAAACATTTGTATTGCTCTCTGGCCACATGCAAACCTCTCTGAGGGATCTGGTTGGATTATAGAGCATGCCAGCACATGGTGGCAGACTCAGGGAGGGATTGCACTGGGAAGAAAATTAGTAAATATGTAACATTTCATGAAAGCTCCTGGAGGGCAGGGGTTGGCCGCCCCGTTTCTTTTGTACATACCTCATGAGCCTGTATTAGATTAGGCACTTAATTGGAAAACCTGTTTTTAATTCACCCAAAGTGTAAAATGTCATCAAAGCAGACATTCCAAGAGTCCTTTTGCCCCTCTCAGTTCAGTTTCTTCCTGCTGCACACCTGGGAAGGAAGTGCCTTGGCACTGCCCATGGTGGCAAAAGGCAATTAAGATGGTTCATGTGCCCACTCTGGATGGGCTGTGAGTGGCTTGTGACAGAGGATTGAGTTGATCCTTGATGCAGAGACTAACCAGAGGAACTGACATTTTACAATGCTCCCAAGAAAAGGGTGAGGACAGGCTTTACTCCACTCGACTTCAGGTTGCCCTGAAGAACATCAGCTCTACCCAATGAAATAACATGCTTTTCAATTGTCCCTGGTCCCTGTTTCAAACACCAGGGCAGAGAGACTCCCGACAGCCTTCGGTCAGACTTTTGTCATTTTCCCTTTCTTTCCACAAAGCTTATTCCAGCAATGGGTCCAGATACCTCAAATACAAGCCTGAGTGTGTCACAGATGTCTGTTTGTGTTGGGTCTACAAGCACTTGAGGGTCCAGTGGGCTATGATGGTGATTTGAGTAGCTAAAAGCCTGCTGTCTACAGGGTGAAGGCCAGGAGTCCCATCACCATACAGCAAGTGGATTGCAATAAAACCCTTGTTCTTCAGGCACAGATTATGTTCTGATGGTTCCTGGTAAATGAGTTCCATTGACCAGAGCAGGGGGAGGAGGCTGACTTCCCTTTGCTCTCAGCAGGACTCCCTCCCCACACCAGCAGCCCCTGCTCTCCTTCTGGACCCCTCAACTTCTTTCTCCAGCCACTCCTGCTGAGTGTACTGCCTTTCCAACCTTCACATTGGTGGTGTCTCTGCTTTTGATCTTTTACCAGCTGCTTCCTTTTTCACAAATGCTTCCTCTAAAACCCATTTCACCCATGAAAATTTTCATTGATTTCCTACCACTGTAAGATCCATAAAAGAGTATGAGAAAGAGATTGAAGGTCAGTGAAAAGGCCAGTCCCCCTGCAGCTGGCCAAGCCTGTTCACATAGCAACATCTGTGCCTCATTTTAGTCTCCCTTAGTGCTGAAAAATGTCCCGTGTAACAAGAGCAAGAAAGTACTAAAAACAGTGATTAGATCTAGCCCTCTTCCCACCCCACCCTGGGCATCTGAGACTGCATTGCTGAGAGAGGGACCACCAGGGAGGGTCTTTTAATAAGTTGACAAATCACTTAAAATAAGGTGTAAAAAAGCAGTATTTAAAGAAAGCAAAGACAATATTATGGAAATTTTACATTGAAAATGAAGAATGGCAGGGGGTTGAAGACGAATCTAGAAAGACCGAAGTGAGTGGGAAGGAATGGGCTGGGTGTGGAGCAAGTATTTTGGGCTCTGGGAGGAAGAGAGAGGCCAAGGGCCAGGCCAGTGCTGATGACAGGGAAATCGACAGACAAAAAGGATTTGCTTCTCATGAGTTTTTCTGTGGGTTTGCACCTGTCTCCTTTTGGTTTTCTTTTAAGATGCCTGTTGGGGAAGTAGCCATAGTGTCCCTCCCGCTGGAGGGGATCCATTGCCCCCATCAGTGCCCAAGGGCCAGAATATTTCCCTCAGATGGAGGCCAGGTATTAAGTTGTTGCTGATCCTGGGTTCACCTTCCTTATTAGCAGAAATCATTCCCTGTTCTGGGGTGAATCCTGATCTTGCCAAGTCTGCTTTCCCTCTGTGAGTAAGGCATTGTTCCAACCAGAACCGTGTGTGTCTAGTTCTCCTTGGTGACCCCAACCTAATATGTATATGAATGAAGTTCTCAGTGACTGCCCTTGTTCTGTTTGTCTATATCACATGGCAATAGTTTCAGTGCACTAGTTTATCTGCCCCCCTGCAGGAAGGGAATGGGGCCTCTGCCTGCAGCAGGAGAGGGGAGCATGCAGCCCACCAACCCACATCAGCTATCTGGAGACCGTGATGAGGTGGGAGATCAGCACACACTGCAGACGCTGATCTTGCTGGGTCTGTTCTCCCTCTGTGAATAAGGCATTGTTCCAAACAACACCTTTTGTCTGGCGACCCCAACTCCACAGCTGGTGCAGTGAGCTGAGGCCTGTGGTGGGACCACCACTGCTGGTGATGTGCTCTGGTGCTCTTCACTGTCCTCCACAGAGTGAGGATCCTCACTGGGGATTGTTAGCTGGAGCGTCCTGCTCCACAATGCGGGGGAAGATTTAGATATATTTTGTATTGCTATTCTCAGTTACTTGAATGCTGCTGTTTTGAAACAGGGTGACCCGCAGCCCAACAGTTATGTAATTGTACCTGCCAAAGTCAAACACAGACCCTCCAACTTCTGTTCATTTCATGACTGATTAGCGAAGGTTAAAACTGTTTCTTGTGATTGATTGGTAAAGAGAAGTGTTGGTCCCCTGAAACTAGTTAAAGTTAAAATAAAAAACAGAGTCCAGCCTCAAAAATACCCTGAGGAGAAAAAACTAGTTCAGTCATACAAACAAAGCTTAGTTAACTTTTTTTTTTTTTTTTGGCAAGACTAACTTGCCCTATGTTATTTCTTGTTTATGTCTTTGGAAATCATAAGCAAAACTTAAACGGCTTCCCAATATTGGTATGAGGTAACCAGTAACCAAATCCTTATCATTTAAGGAAATTTTAATGTAATAACTAATCGATGTGAAGATTAGTCCCTGACTGCTCAATATATAAGCTCTTCTATGACAATATAGAGCCTTAATCCATGTTTTAGTTTGAGTGTTCCAGGTTTGCAAACTTTTTGGTGTGTGCACAATAAACTTTTACTGATTACTACTTTTGACACTGACTACAAACAAAAGCATTCCATGTTCTGATAACTGAGTCTTCCCCTTTCTCAAAACAACCCCAACCTCAAATCATCCCATCTGCAGCTTGTTTACTGCCCACTAAAAACAGCACATCCATCCTTTTGAGACACTCTGAGGAGCTGATACATTCTCCCCATTGCAATAAACTAAATAACCTTACTTTTCCAATTCTTATCTTTGACTCATAAATGGAGACAGCAACATGTTTCTAGGACAGCTGGGATGTGATCCCACTCCCTTCAACATACCCCATTTCTCCATCTAGTGTTTTCTTTCAGTGAACCAATATCTGAAGTCTTCCCATTGGCCTGCAGTCTTGCAGGGCCAGAACCTGGGTCCCTCTTCCCCTAGCTCACTCTGCTGGTACAATAACACCCCAGTATGTTCCTTCCTTGGGGGTCTTACTTCTTGTGCACTCTGCTGTGCTCCTTCTTTCTCTGGACCCCTCTATGACTGATCTCCCTTTATGTCTCTGCTCAGATGTCCTGTCCCCAACCAGCCTATCTAAAACCACAAGCTGCATTTTTCTTCCCAGAATTCACCACTACCTAAAATATTTATTTAATCTACTCTACGTACCAGTTCAAGTAAGGCACAGTGGTGACAATGACACAAGGACCCAAGACCCTGGCTGGGGAGTAATGATACAGAGAATTTGATTACATGACTTGAGCAAAAGCATCAAATCAATTTGTGGTTACCTCTAGTGAAGGTGAGAAGGAGAGGGTTATCAGGAGGGGAACAGAGAGGAGTTTTCGGTGATATTTAGTATTTTTTTCAAGTCAGTCGGTTAGTACATACACAGATATTCATTATATTTTTTTTAATTTCTGTATGCCTGAATTATTTATAGTAATAAAAAAGACAGTAACCTGGAGAAGAGAAAGTATAAATAGTACAGACAAAAATTGTCTCAAAAAAGTTTTAGAAATGCAGTGGGAGATGGATGAAGATGATTTTTAAAGTGACATTTAACATAAATTCCATGAAGTTAGAGTGAGTTATTCATTCATTCATTCATTCATTCACTTGCTGTTCCATCTCTAGAACCTGGAGAAGTTGTCCAAAGCATAAAAACAATAAGTACATACAGGTTTTTGCTATCCATAAGCAGAGTGTTCCTATGAAAACTTTCATAACCCAAAATGACAAATGATGAAGCAATTATCATTAATTTTTTTAGTGACAGGAAACAGTTTTATTATTGAATAAGCATTAAACCAGAATGTGATGCATATCACAGGCAATCCCTGAAGGGACTGCAAAGAGAGAAAGGAATCACACCCTTTTGGCAGCCAAGCAGATACAACCCACTAATACATGTTTTCAAGATAAATAATAACTAGTCCAAGTAAGAGGACAGCACCATTTGTCACACATAGTTCATCCTAACTTTACTTCATAATTTGGGTGACCATCCATGTTAACCTATTGGCTTTAACTAGAAG
Source organism: Mellivora capensis (assembly GCA_004024625.1). Lineage (NCBI taxonomy): Eukaryota > Metazoa > Chordata > Mammalia > Carnivora > Mustelidae > Mellivora > Mellivora capensis. The sequence continues at coordinate 41,589 of PISX010007463.1, read as the reverse complement.
AAAAACAAATTTCTTATGTCTTTATATCAGAATGGCTAAGATTAACAAGTCAGGAAATGACAGATGCTGGCAAGGATGCGGAGAAAGGGGAACCCTTCCTACACTGTTGGTGGGAATGCAAGCTAGTGCAACCGCTCTGGAAAACAGCGTGGAGTTTCCTCAAAAAGTTGAAAATAGAACTACCCTATGACCCAGCAGTTGCACTACTGGGTATTTACCCAAAAGATACAAAAGTAGTGACCCGAAGGGGCACGTGCACCCGAATGTTTATAGCAGCAATGTCTACAATAGCCAAACTATGGAAAGAACCTAGATGTCCATCAAGAGATGAATGGATAAAGAAGATGTGGTATATATACACAATGGAATACTATGCAGCCAGCAAAAGAAATGAAATCTTGCCTTTTGCGATAACGTGAATGGAACTAGATGGTATTATGTTTAGAGAAATAAGTCAATCGGGGAAAGACAACTATCATATGATCTCCCTGATATGAGGAAGTTGAGAAGCAACATCGGGGGTTTGGAAGGTAGGAAAAGAATAAATGAAACAAGATGGGATTGGGAGGGAGACAAAGCATAAGAGACTCTTAATCTCACAAAACAAACTGAGGGTTGCCGGGGGGAGGGCGGTAAGGAGAGGGTGGCTGGGTTATGGACATTGGGCAGGGTATGTGCTATGGTGCTGTGAAGTGTATAAACCTGGTGATTCACCGACCTGTACCCCTGAGGCTAATAATACATTATATGTTAATTTAAAAAAACCTCACTAAAAAAATTTCTTAAAAAAACAAAGCAAAGACAAAACAAAACAAAATGCCCCAAAACATAAACAAACAAAATTCTTTTGAAAACTAGATAGGTATTATGTCAGCTTTATGACCAGGAATGTCTTTCTCAAGGACTTAGAATCCATCTCCTTGACATCAAGATGGAAGATGATACCCCCATCTTCCAGTTCCTGTCAATTACCATTAATTTATGTGGAAAATGTTTTGAGCATTCCCAGACCCAAAAAATAACCTCTCTCAGGCTTTTCTAGTACCTTAGGACACATCTTGCTAACAGACACACAAAATAAGATAAAGCAGATGCTCACAGACATAGTTCAAAGCTATGGCTGCTTGATGCTGAGATGTGGGGTACAGTTTCTGGGGAAGGAGCTTGTGGGGCCACCCTCACTGCTCAGGCTGTGTGCTTCCTCTGCAACATCTTCCTGAAAAACTGACACTGAATGCCAGTTTTGCTTTTCACCCCTCCTCATGAAAGCAAAAATACTCTTCAGATTTCCTTTAGTTGCCAAAAACAGGTACTAATGTAGGTCTTTTGTAGAAGTGAAGTGCTTAATGAGAACTTTTTAAAAGTAGGGCATACTGTACCTTTGAATGAATGAGTGAATGAATGAAGTCCACAAAATCATGTTTGTATGTGGGTGGGAATGATATGGTAGATGATGCAGAGAACAGTTCTCATTGGAAGCAGTGAAGCTCCTGTGAGAAATGAGAGCTACAAGATTCAGAACAAACACTGAGGGATTGGCCTTTGACAAGGTAACTCTTCTTATAAAGTAAGACAGAACATTTGGGGCCAGATGCAAGCAAACTTGTAAAATTGCTAATGACAGTGTTCTTTTCTGAGGGTTTCTATGTTTTCAAAGAAGTAAAACTGGGGGTAGGGACAAATGAGGTGTGAGGGCTTGGAGGAAAGGAAATATGAAATCATCCCAGAGTAGAGGAAGGTGAACTTCCTTCCAACCTGCATTGCTTCCCTCTAGCCCATTGGTCTAGCCCTCCTTTTTCTACCCTGCTGCATGCTGGAATCTGGCCCACATGGTGAGCATGAATGCTTTTCCATGCCCTGTAATTCTCAATGGATTCAGACAATGGGAATCACTGGCAGGAGCTGGGAGATTGAGAGATTGAGATCAGTATTTCTTTTCCTAACTCCCTCCTTCAGGGACTAGTGGGCAGGCTGCAACCCTTGGCCGCAAGTCCTAAGCCTCTTGGAAAGCCATCTTCACAAAGCTGTAGGAATGATAATGCTATCTCCTTGTCACAAACCCCAGACACTTCTTTCCCCCTTGTAGTTTCTTAATATGCATCCATACTTTGCAAATAGCCCCTTTATCAAACTATTTTCATATTTTGCAATTTGATTGTTCCCTCTGTTCCCTACCTAATTCATAACCTGAGTCACCCCAGGAAATAACCTCCCAGAATGAGAATTGGAGTTATTTTCCTCATATCTCTGAGGATATCAGGAATAACTCTTGTTTCAGGAGAGAATGGGACCAAGGTTGCCCATGGCTGCAACAGCATCATTATCACTGAAGGTCAGAGGGAAACAAGACATCAGATTCCAAGGCTATGGTCCTTAATCATCAAGGTGTGTGGGGTCAGCTAGGGTTTTTCCTGAGAGCCCTAGGGACCATAAAAAGGAGACAGTACAGGAATTGAAAGCTGAGGTATTTATCTAAATGAGAACATGAGTAATTGATCAGAAAAACTTGAAAGCAGATTGGAAGTAGTCCGGCAGATCTGGCTGAGGCCTGGGCCTAGGCCTGACTATGAAGATTGGTAAGTACACTGGTGAAGAAAGAGTAGGACTCTGAAAGTGGGGTGTGGGCCTGTGATCAGACTCAGACGTGACTAAGAAGTTTGAACCCTCAACCCTCCTGAATTCCCCCTTGGTAATAAACAGGAGAGCAATTTTTCTTAACCAACAGCCATTTTATGGCTGCACCTGAGTCAGTTGCTTCTCAAGCTTATGTGGATTTGCCTCAAGATTCATCTCCAATACCTTCCATTTTCTCCAGGAGTCTAACAAGATACCAGTATGTTTTGAATAGAGAAGTAGAAAGTCCACTTCAAGTCAAAAAATCCTGTCTACTGAAAATGTCAAACTTCCACCACTCTGTTTAAGGAGCATGTAAGGGATAGAAATTTATAGATGTCACACCAGGGAGAATGAAATATAAGGCTTGAATGGACCAATGTCTTTAGTCAGTGCACTCACACAGAATTTGAGATTTTGTGTGTTGGCTTGAGCACTTAGAAGACGCATCAATTTTATGTACTGGCATAGAATTGGTTAATCCTTGGCAAAAGAGTCCAAAGGCTCATATTAATTACTCATGACCTACCCACTAGCCCCAAGAACTCCCTTGCAAGAGAACTCATTGGTCACTTCCTTACTGGAGAGGAGGATGTGGAGGAAGGAGTCGGTGTTGTGGGAAACCCTGGGATGGTTGTCCTCTGAAATAGGGGTCACAGAAATTGAATCTTCTTTTTCCAGTGGGAATAATGGGATCCCGAGACAGAAAAAGCCAAGAAAGTGCTTCACTGTTGTAGTCAGGTGGGCACAGTTTCCATAATAAGCTTCAGAGACTTATACTAAAAGGCAAATCAGTCATGGAGTTCACGGTAGTGAATTGGGGAAAAAATCTGCATCCCTAACTCAACTCAAGGATCACAAGAAGGATTAAAGACCTCAGCTACTTCCCAGATCTAAATGCCTTCCTTGAAAGGAGGCTATGCCTCTTTGAGAAAGAACACTGCAGCACAGGCAAGGGTGTGTTTAGTGCTCTCCCTCACACTTTCCTCAGAGGAATGCAGTGAAAAAGCACAAGTGTCTTGTGGCCATTTATCAGGGAATTTGTGCATTGATAAAAAGAATAACCTAGATCTCCTAGATATATAATTATAATAACCCAGATATATAGCTGCTAATTTTCTGCAATCCTCAGTGACCCATAATGCCCTCTGATTCACTAAACAAAGTAGAGGCCTATGAAGGACAAGCAGTAGATGCATTCTTGAGCTAAGTCCGTACAATAGTTGATCCTGTAGGATAGTGGACCAATCCTGTGGTTACTTCCCCAGCTCCAGAATGAGTCCCAGGAAAGATATGTCAAATAATTATCAGAGTCTCCATTTTTTTCCATATTATTTTAGAAAGTTTCCCCATTCACACCAAGACAGTAAAAAGAAAAAAATATGACATCCTGATGCAAATGGCAGATGTTAGTGCCAACTGATTCCTTAAAATTACTCTGCAAAGTGAGAGACAAATTGTTGCACACACACATTAAATACAAAATACAATTCTTTTTGGTCTACTTTTGATTTTATAGGCAACATAAGTCAGATTGGAGAATCTATTCTAACACTCATGAGGCTACATGATTTGAGGGTGACCAAAGCAAGCAAAAGCCTTTCAGCAGGGCCAGGTTGTAGTGCAAGCTGCCTTGCCACACGGGCCTTCCTCAATGGCACAATACATTGAGGGGAGGTGTTGACAAACCTCAATGGGAGAATCACTGTACAGACCCCGAGATTTAGTTAAAGTCTCTGCCTTCTTATTCTGACTACTCATCTCCACTAAAAGCAGCTCCCGGCTGCCCCTGGACCCTGGTACAGATTGAGGACCTGATTATGGGAAATAGTGTGACCAGACAAGTTGAGCTGTGCATCATAAACTAATTGCCATCTAACCAACCAACCATAAAGGTCTTCTCTTACATGGTGGTTAGAAAACTGGGCCCAGGCATGTCTGGAAGGCACACATAAATTGCAGGAGGAAGTTGCTCATATTCCCATAGCAGCTGTGTCTGGTGCTTTGCCACCTCTTCCTCCATGCATGCCTGTATCTGGCCTTGGGAGTATATGTGGGGCAAGGCACCTGTCAAAGGTAATACACAACTACTAATGCAAGTTCAGAATCCTCATATGCAGAAAAGAAAATATTTTCATCTTGATTGTCATGGTAAATTCAGACTATTATAAGGGCCTATTTAGCCAGAGCAGCTCCATCTGGTTAAACAGTGATTTTATTGTTTATGCAGTAAAAGTTAAACTGACCCTGCCCCCGCCTCCTAGGGAACTTACTTAAAAACAAGTCCCAGAAACCAGTCCCAGGTAACAAAGCCCAAATACAAAGGTGGGTCAGGCCGGGTGGAGGTATTCAGTCAGTGGGGGGCGCATACTGTCTCCCTAGCTACCAAGGAGTATGGGCCCCGCCCTTTGGGTGCCTTTTGGGCGCCAATTCTGACCAAGGTGATAGGCTAGTTCAAATATCTATTATAGGGTAAATTTTAATTCAATTGGTCACTTATGTGTGACCTAGCAGGACTGTGCAGCTTTCTCTGTGTTACAATCTCATTGGCCACCTGTGCATGTCCAGGCCCAACCACATGGCCTTTGCCCTTAAAAGCTAGTCTGTAAGGCAGAAAGAGGTCGCCTCTTTGCAAGAGATGGCCCTGGCCGATCAGTTTGATTCTCGATGCTTGGCACAAAATAAAGCTTTGCTTGACCTTCGCTTTGTATCAGTCTCGCTCCTTTGGCCATGGACCCAACACTATAAAAGTATGTCTCCATGGTCCTTGTGTCCCTGAGGGGTTTACGCATGAGGTATCAGAACAACTCCAACAAGGATAACTAACCTATGATGGTGCCATAAATATAGCAAAGCTACAGTTTTTCCCTTCTATAGTCTTTTCCTATCATGATGAAATGGGGTTTAATGAGCATTGGATTATTCACCTATTAATTCTGGAGACAGTATCAGGAGAGAGCATAGACAAACTTGCATTGTCTCCTGATGATAAGAAAGCTGACGGCACTGTCAATGTCTCCTTCATTGCGGATGTGAACTTTTTATCTGCTGCAGAGCAGAACTGGTGGGTGGAATAGTGTTATCTTCTATCTGCTCCTTCAAACCCACTTTCCATGCTACTTGCCCTGCTTTGTATCCACAGGAGCTGACTTGTGTAAACAACATCAGCAGTTCCTTTCCCCCTCTGGCTTCTGGCTGGCTTCAGTCAATGGGAAGGACATTAGAAATCAAAGGGAGGAAAAGGAGTGAAGTCAAAATAATTCCCACAGCCCCCTCCCAGCAAAGTTACTGTTGCTGGCTGTAACCAACTGCAGAAGATCACAGCTTCCTCCCTCAGGGGTCTCTTGCCATCCAGTTCCCTGCATCTCTATGTTCTGCTAACTATTTCTCTCTCTCAACCTTCATCCAGTCTGAAGGAGTGCCACATACTGGTTAAATTCCCTCTAAGTTACCCAATTTGAGCAGCCATGTGTTTCTAGCCAGGATTCTGACAGCTACACTGGGAAAATGCAAGAAATGAGTTAGGTAGATTTAGTGTCCATTTGATGTTTGTAATCTCTATTTTAAAGTAAAACCAGTCATTCCAACTGATGAATTATCTCAGCACTATTCAGGTGCTTAAACACAGGGCCATAAAAGGGAGAGTAGTGGCAATTCATTTAAGAGTAGTTTTGAATTTAAAGAAGAAGTAGAAAACTAAGCTAGGAGGGAACTGATATGAGAGGTTAGCAGGGGAGTGACTGATGAACTGGAGACATCAGTGGAGGAAGGTGTTTGGGGGTGATCTGGAGAGATGACCAGAAGTGTCAGAGAGAAAGATGTGAGATGAAGAATTCAAGGGGCAGTTACTGGGGACAAAGTTCAGATATAATGAAGCTTGAATATTGAATGGGGAGTGCTGAGAAATTAAGGGATCAAGATCCAAGGGTATTTAAAAGTGAGAAGGAGTGACTGAGGACTGAGGAAGGCATCAATGAGGAGAGGTAGGAGGTGGAAAGACAGAGGGTGCAGAATCATGGGGGAGGAAATGTAAAGGAGGAAAGAAGACCTGTAAATTAGAAGCAGCAGCTGGGCACAAGGAAGGCACCAACACCACCACCAGACATGAAAATATGTGGGAGAAGAGAAGACCATGCCTTTTAATGAAAGACTTTAGGGATATCTAGGCATCAGTAAGGCAACATGAAAAGGGAGCAGAGCTAGAACAGCTGTCAGGTCTCCTTCCTGGGGAAGTCTGGGGTGAAGGCTCCTCTGGAGCACCTAGTCAGGGGCACACAGCAGCTTCTGTGACCAAGATCAGATTTTAAAACAAATTGGGACTTCGTGTCATCTTTGCTGTCAAAGAATTCAAAGATGGCTCATGCATTCAAAGGGCATATTCTCATAAACTCTCTCCCTACCTTTCAGGAGAGATACAGGTTGCCATTTAACAAATATAAATTCTAAACTGTAGAAAGGGCACATTCATCCTGAGAGTGCCAGGGACAGAAGTGTAACAAGAAAGGTCTCCTATTTTCCACTATTTAGTGTCCTGGGGATCTTAAACCTTTTGAAATCAGACACTTTATACAACTACCACTTCTGAGGAGAGTCCCCAGTAAACATTTTCATCTCAAGGAATCACACAGAGTAGAACAAAAACTGAAGAAGAGGTCAGTTGTCTGGGCAATAACAACAGTATTGACCAAGCAAAGCAGATCTGAGACCTCAGATCCCCTTGCTCTTTGCTCTCACTATCTTTGTCTCACACATAATACTCCACAAAAGAACAACATTTAATAAACATTGACTGAAACCCTAGAGTCCTGTGCAGTGTGCAGAATTGGGTGCATTAACCACACTTTTGTATAATCATTGGAAATAGCATGTACCACCTTCAAAACTGAAGACTATTATTCTAGATGTTAAATATGTAAAATATTATTTAAAAAACACTTATGATCTTCTTACAAGTCAAATGTCTGCCCTTGTAAATTTTTTAGAAGATTTGATTTATTTGAGAGAGAGAGAGCACAAGTGGAGGGAGGGGCAGAGGGAAAGGGAGAGCTCTCTGCTCTCATCTGAGCAGAGAGCCCAATGCAGGGCTTGATCCCAGGACCCTGGAATCATGACCTGAGCTGAAGGCAGACACCTAACTGACTGAGCCACTTAGGTACCCCCTGTACTTGTAATTGATGACTTAAAAACTCCAGAGGAAAAAACATAAATGGATAAAATATAATTTTACACAATGTAAACAACTGAAAAATTAGGAGACTAACAAATTCTAAACCTTTTGTCAAGATACAGTTTATTTTTTTTAACACATAAAATGTTTCCTTACAAACTGTCTTCCTTTTCCAAGGGAGAATATGTATTTGGAGAGTATACAATTTGAATGCTAATTATTTTAACATGAAAAGTGATTACATGAAAAAAACTGTAGAAGGCTTCAGGAAAGTGACAGTTAAATAGCATAAGCCATTTGGGTAGAATACTGCATTTGTGTCTTTTCTTACAGAGCATAGCAAGATGTGTTTTGAAATATACATATTTTCCAGTAGTGGAATCTTTAGTAAGTTATTTTGTATTTCCTGTGATTTTCCAGCATTCACCTGAATGAATATGGATGCCAAAATTCTCCACTCCAGACCACCCCCATGATGAGCTCCTTTTCTTCTCCCAAGAGTGGTCTTGGGTGTTTTTCTACTGATGTTGGTGATGGGTCAAGTTTCCTTTAGTCGTCAAATGATGTATATCTATTAATTCCATCCCATCACGACATGAGCGACAAGGAGGTAGCACATCCCAACTGTGCAGGAGACGACCATCATTGGGAAACCCAACCTGAAAAACAAAGAAAAGTGGATTGTGGTGTCTGGTATCTGGTAAGTACTGTCAGATCTAGACTCATTATTACATTTGTTATTGCATCATTATATTTGTCACGATTTAGGAGCTTTCTGTATCTGTAAAGTCAATTACTTCTAATTTCTAGAAATTGAAAAGTTGGTTTTAGCCTAGATGGTAATGGATGTAAGCCTTCATTAGATATCCACCAATACATGACATTTTGAGATGTGCTTACAATTTTTGCAAATGTTAGTTGACATTTTATAGCCTCAACTTATTCATCTATAACATTAGAGTGTTGATATTGATAATGACACTTACAACTGCCAATATCATGTAACTGGAACATTATTTAAATCTCTGCATCATCTTCCAATTGTCCTGAGAAAACTGGTTTCCCAGAAAGGTCATATTCCCACAGACCCTGGAAGTTTGTAATGCTTAAAATTGAAGAGAGCTTCAGAGGTAGGATTGGGAAATAATATCTTGTCTTAGGAAGGGAAGATGTGAGTGTAGATAGGCACAAATACAAAAGAAGTCATAAAAGATGAAAGTTCCCCTCACTATATGCTTCCTGTAATGTACTTGTATTCCCACAAACCCCTACCTTGACTAATAAATTCCAGTCAATTCCCACTTTGCATTTGGAACTCATGCTTTGAAGACATTGCTTAGTGGTTCATTGTCACTGAAGGAAGTTACTGCAAAGATTGAAGTTTTAGACTTGAAAAGGCTTAAAAAATCACTGGTAAGAGCCTAGTGTGTGATAATGACAAGAATTTTGACATTCTTCCTTTCCCTGACCATGGCATGAGGAGTGGCTACTCAAAAAGAGCCACAAAACACAGCAAAGCTCTCTTCACAAAGCTGTAATTTAAACACAGAAACTACATCCACAAGTGAAATAGTTCCTTAAATTCCAAACCAGAGTTGGACATTTCAGGAAGGGGGTAGCTGCTGCTGGTTCTTTAAAAAAAAAAATATTTATTTGACAGGGAGAGAGAGAGAATACAAGCAAGTGAAGCAGCAGGCAGAGAGAAGGAGAAGCAGGCTCCCTGCAGCGCAGGGAGTCCAATGCAGGGCTTGATCCCAGGATCCTGGAATCATGACCTGAACTGAAGGCAGACGCTTAACCGACTGAGCTACCAGGGTCCCCCAAGGAGGTGGTAGTTTCTATTCTGACATTTCTTTTACAAAACAGAAAACCAAAACAACAGGTTTTACTAAGATTATCTAAATTTCTTGAGATTAATAAACTTGGTTGTTGTTTTTTTTTAAATACCTAGACATGTTTGCAATAAGTCAACCCTGATCATTGAATTCTGGAAAAATACACCCCAGGAACAGTGTCTGCTCAACTCCAAGCATCACAGATATCATCGCAAGCTTTCATACAAATGCAAACCTTTCTTCACACTGTGACAGATTGTGTTAAATTACATCAGTGTTGAATAAGATGCTGAACATGTCAACCTGGGTACTGGGACATCTGGTATGTTTCAGAGGCAAATCTGCCTTGCAAGAGATGGATCCCACAAAAAGAAGACATTATGCTTGGGGAGTCCAAACCCAGAGGAAGTTCCCCGTAGATGGTTCTGCTGTGCTTCCAACTAAGAGTTACTGGTGTCTCAGAGATAACACCTATCCCAAGAAGGAGCATCATCTGGGGATCTGATACCATCAGAAAAATGACTTCACTAGACTGTATCTAGACACCATGTAAATCCTCACACAGATGACCACATCAACTGCTTATATCTCCTTTCAAGATTGGTATCATTGCACCCACTGTACAGATAGAATTTGGAAAGGAAGCAAATTTATCCAAGTCACTTGGTTAATCTGGTATGGTGTAAACATTAGAACCCATTCAATCTAACTCTAAAGTCCCTGTTCATAGTCACTATACATTCTGCTTCCCTGTGGGTATAAATAAACCATAAAATGATAATATACCACTCAGAAATAAGTGACTTACTGAACATCTGCTATACCTTAAGGGTTTCATAGAGACAGACATTGACATTTCCCAAACACAATAAGGTAGGTCATACATATCATCCCTATTTTTATAGACAAAGAAACTGAAGCTTAAATATATTAAGGAATTTTACAAAGTATACCACCACCATGATGCCAATGATATTTTGGAATATTTTTCTGGCTTCAAAACCTGCATGCATTCCCACCACAGCACATTAGTTAAGGGCCCTGCTCTTGTCCAGCTTCATGATCTTGGGACATCTCCATGACTCAATTTCTTCATGTTTGAAATGGAAATAATAGTACTTACTTACTGAGGTTATTATGAGGATTATATGAGTTCATCCCTATAAATGCCTTAGACCAGTGTCTGGTCACATAATGAGCCACCAGAGCAAGATTGACAAGATACTCCTTTGAGTCCATTTAACATGACAGTGAGTCTCAGACAAGATATTCAGGACTACAAAGGAGACATTTTAGTATTCACTGAGCTTCAGGAGACTGGATCAGTCTAAGCCCATCCTAATACCAACTACAGTGCTTTAAATAAGGAACCCCAGCGGGTACAAACTCCAGCCTAACCAGTGGGAAGAGAGAGATGGAGACAGAGACAAAAGCAGAAACAGAGAGAAATAGAGAGACAGGTGAGAGATATAGAAAAAGAGAGAGAAGGGAAAAAAAGGAAAGGGAAGAGAGAGGAAGGTAAAGAAGGAAGGGAGAGATGGAGAGACAGAGAGAAAGAGAGAGAAGGGAATTCACATCAGATGCCAGCTCTATTATTTTAGATTCTAGCTCCATCATTTGTTAATTAAGTTATGACATGCCAACAAAAAATAATACTCACAAAGATATTTGCATGTACCATAAGATCTCTCAACCCATAAATTTGCATACAGTAAGGATTCTGTGAATGGAAAATGTGCTTTCCCAGTCCAAAGAGAACTCACTTAAGTAAATCACCCATTTTTACAGATCAAGAAACAATAAACTACAGCCCCCAGGCTAATATTGGCCCACTGCCTGTTTTGGTAAATAAAGTTTTATTGGAACACATTCTCTCCCATTCATTTACTTATCAATGGCTGTTCTACCTCTAGGGAGGCTGTGTCTGGCACAGCATAGTAGAATTGAGTAGTTGCAACAGAAACCATGTGGTCCACAAAGCTTGAAATGTATACTATCTGACCCTTTACAAAAAATATTTGCCACCCCCTATTATAAAAAAAAAAAGACAGTCGTAAGAAGGTGAAGAAAAGTGTCATCTTCTTGTCAACTCCTACTCAAAATAAAAGGTAGTCCCAGACCACCAACCAATAGAAAAGTACTGTGAGTCACTATGTAATTTCAAATTTCTAGTACCACATATTCAAAAAACAGCAAAAGAAAACAAATGAAATTAAATTTAATAATATATTTTATTTATTCCAACATATCCAAAGTATTATTTTAACATATGATCAACATAAAATTCCTAATGGAATGTTTTACATTCATTTTTGTATACTTCGTTTTCAAAATCCAGTGTATGTTTTCTATTTACAAGATACCTTACTTTGACTTGCCACATTTCAAGGCTCAATTGTGTCAAAGTGACTGGGGGCTTTGCAGTCCAATGCAGCTCTAGGAGCATCACAATTTCTGGCTGAAAACATGTGAAAAGGCAGGTTTAAGACCTTGAGTTGATGCAGGGGATGCTAGTTCTAGATGGAGTTTTTGGAGAGGATACGCTGGAGCAAGGCCTTCTCAGAGAAAGCAGGTTCAGACAGCCTGACAGAGTCTCTGCCACCCTCTCTGTACATCTCCCCCAGAGGAGCAAGCTCATCAGGGTGACCTTTTCCTTATACATTTTGGAAGTCAAATATAGACACATAGAATCCTCTAAGGTTAGGGTCAAGACAAATGATGAAGCTGTTTATTGGCAATCTGAAGACAACAATGACAACAGTGGCTACACACCTAAGTATCTGATGGGTAAAGACAAGGGTGGGGCACCTCTTTCTGTAGAAACTGCTAATGCTGCATGTTCCTTCTTGGGTGAGCCCCTACTGCTTTTTCCTGTGGGAGTGTGGTTAGCTTGATTGGTGTTTCAATGTTTTACTCACTGCCCAGGCTAGAGTCTGCTGGAAGGAGCTTTACTTGAAGAAAGGGCAGTAATGACTTCCTGTCACTGCCAGCAGTTCTCTGTGCATACACATTTATGCTCTACATTTACCAAGAGCAGTTCCATTTCCCAGAAGATCCATTTGTCTTGCTCCCCAAGCCTCTCAGAAAAGCAGTACCTTCACCAAAAGGCTTAGGGAAAGCAAATTTGCTCAAAATCCAGCATCACATCATGCTTTCATTTCCCTCTGGGATTATTTTTAATCTATGCTGGCTCCAAACATCACATGCTGTTACAAAAGACAAAACACTTGAATGTCAAAGCACAAATCAAGATGCAAAATGTTAGATGGATGCCCAGACAAATGCATTCCGTTTTAGGTTAAAAACATAACTGTGATGACACACAGTACTCCCAGGAACCGAAGCTTCCAAATTTCTGGGAAACAAGCTGCTCAGAACCATGCCATTTCTGATGGAGGTTAGGCATTGACCTCCTGAGAGCAGAATTCCACACACTGAAGACAGGCCTAGTTTCAAAAGGAAATGTTTGCTAATGAAGTCTCCTACTTGAGTTTTAGACTGAAACCATTTTTCCTATCTATTTTTCCTTTCCAAAAGGCTTTATAACATACCATGACTATACATCTTAATCAAAAGTCATTTCATTGTTTTCTTTCTACAAAGGTAATGCATGTTTCTCAGCAGAACAGCTTCAGCTTCTACAGGACTGTGGGAGCTTATCACAGGGATGTACAGTTTGCCCCACAGTCCATAGACCCTGGATACCTTGAGAGCCAAACTATTCTCTCTTAACCTGTCCTCATGTCATTCAGGGCCTCAGGACATGAATTGTTTTCTCATCCTCAGCCATCATTTGAAATTTGAACAGCCTCATACCTCATGTCCTAGATCTCTCCAGGTGACAATTAGCTAATCCACTTCATGAAGAAAGGCTGAATGAACTTCCTGCATCCTGGAAATAAAGCCCCATCATTATATTTCCCACAGAGAGAGGAGTTCCTGGTGGGGTAGAAGGTTGTGACCCAGAGAGAGAGCTACAGAAGAGAGAAGGCACATTTAAGTTAGGAGGGGATCTTATGGTATTTTCAGTGTTCCCCATCATACTGTGTTGGTGATAAGCTGCCAGCAGCAGAGCTCACATGGCTAAAGACTAGAGAGAATGAGAGAGAAACAAATAGAAATCATAGTAAGGAGCAAAGCATCAAAGTAAAAAGGCAAAACTTAGAGGAAAAAAGGCAGGTGGCAATGAAATTGTTGAAATTGTAAAAATTTGCTTTTTTCCTCATCAGAATAGACTCAAGTTTGCATGGTTTCTTTTTCATGTGTTCAGACTTATGACATGTATGTACCATCTTTATAGCAAGCAAAAGAGAAAGAATTCGAGAAAATTATGTCTTGTTCTTTCTCCTTCTGAAAAAAAAAACATTTTCATTACATACTTTGTGCCCACCTCTGCTAGCTCCCTCTGTCTCTTGACCAGTACCAGTGCTCTTGGGCCATCTGTAGAGCTGGGACTCTCATCTCTCCCTCCATGATATCTGCAGCCAGCCAGTCTCTCCCTTCCACATTGGGGAACCCCTTTACCCATTGAGGGTCTCCATTGAACATAAATGGAAAGTTAGACAGTCCTGCAAATACTTGACATCATATGAAGACACCTTATAAATGTTTTGTTCAATACCTTTGCTGAAACTTCCTGGCTTCTCCCATATTCCCATTTTTGGAATATGACCTTCCTTCTGACTTTTACTTTTTTAATTGAATTCCAGTGTAGTTGACATACAATGTTATATTAAGTTCAGGTGTGTAATATAGTGATTCAACAATTCTATACAGTATTCAGTGCTCATCATGGTAAGTGTACTCTCAATCCCCTTCACTTATTTCACCCATCCCCCATGCCCATTTCCCCTCTGGTAATCATCAGTTTGTTCTCTATAGTTAAGAGTCTATTTTTTGGTTTGTCTCTCTTTCTTTTCCTTTGTTCATTTGTTTTGTTTCTCGAATTCTACATGAGTGAAATCATATGGTATTTGTCTTTCTCTGCTTGACATATTTCACTTAATTTTGTACTCTCTAGCTCTGTCCATATTATTACAAATGACAAGACTTCATTCTTTTTATGGCTGAATAATATTCCATTGTATGTATATACCCCATCTTATTTATCCATTCATCTGTTGATGAATGGGATGTGTCTATAATGTGGCTATTGCAAATGGTGCAGCAATAAACATAGGGTCTCATGAATCCCTTCTGACTTTTTAAAGAACATCATATTTAGCTGAGTTAAATAGCAGCATCATTCCTCATCTATACCCAGCAAGCCTTTATCTTTACCTTTCTTTTTTCTGTCTTTGGTTCTCTAAGAACTTTGTTCACCAAGTGCTTTCTTCTTTCATACCTTTAATGCCTCCTTTTGACTGACATCTTCTTCTACCCTATAAATACCTGCAAATCTTCCTTCGTTACAAATAATTGTTCCTCTCCTCACTCCAACCCCTCTAAAATTACTTAATACCTTTGTTATTTACATTGCACTCTTTGTCTATAATACCTGGGTGAGATAAAGAGAAATAATAGGCACTCCCTGCCTATAAGTAGCCCACAGTGAAAGGAGCAAATAGAAAATCAAATTTGTAACACAATGTAGTGAGTGCTAAACAAAGGCCCATACTCAAGATTGAGAAGGAAAGTACCAAAAGCAAGTAACTCCTTTACCTGGTGGTGCCCAAGTGTTGGTGTAAGGGGCTGAGCAGAAAGAGGAGCTTTGTAAGAAAAATGACTTTTAAGTCTGTTGTTCAACAGAAAATGGGAACTGAACAGCCAAAGAAGAGGAGAATGGACATGAGAATTTTCAAAGAGAGCATCCATATGGATCTACTTCTTAAAATAACCTTGATGATTTATATTTTTCCTGAAAAACATTAATTTTATGAAAACTCCTTTATTACCACATTTATATAATATTCTAATATAATTTTAATTTTTCTCTGTAGCTTTATTCCCTTTGTACCTAATTTTTGTATTCATTCTTTTTCTTGATTAATGCCAAAGCTTTATCTATAACATCAAAAACATTGACAAAAAAAAATCACCTCTTGACTTATCAGTTCCACTGTTTACAGTTTTCTTGTGTGTGTGTGTGTGTTTGTGGGTCTTTTTGTTTGTTTTTATTTAAATTCCAGTTAGCTAACATACAGTGTAATATTAGTTTCAAGTGTTGAATTTACTGATTCAACACTTAACATATAACACCTGATGCTCATCACAAGTGCACTCCTAATGCCTGCCATCTATTTCCCCCATCCCCCACTCACCTGTCCTCAAGTAACCATCGATTTGTTCTCTATAGTTAAGAGTCTGTTTCCTGATTTGCCTCTCTCTCTTTTTCTCCCATGATCATTTGTTTTGTTTCTTAAACAACCAATCAGCTGCCAGTAAATCATGGGGGTGGGGGCCACACAAAGCCTGCTGGTGTGAATTGAATTTGCTGCATACCTTCAACAAATAGCCAACCTCCTGAGGTTAATCTTCCCATAAAATAATATTTTCTGCAAAGAAATGTAAATATAGTGTATACAGCAATGATTAAGGTCTAGTACTGTATAAATGTTCTTGCAATAGTGAATACTATCATTGTTTTTGTTACTACTACCAAAATTCTGTTAGTGTAATTACTAGTACTTCTATTATTATTACTCCTTTTGACTTATCTTTTGTAAAGTGGATAACCCTTTTCCTCTTATTTTTAATTTACAATGCAATGCAAATCAATCATGGTAGTCAGAGACAGTGGTTTTTAAATATCCAGTTATTAAATCATGGAGATTGTCTTCAACAGCTTAATATACAATGGATTTTTGTAGCTGTTTTGTGGACTCTTGAAACAAAGGCATATTCTCCATAGAAAAGAGAATTATATATCTAATATTTCAATTCTCAGAAATGGATAGTGTCACATGAAAGGCTTCATTACCAATGAAGTTTATATTAATTTCTCCTTTCACTTCTGACTGAACTTATATGGACATTTTGATGCTATTATTTCTGGCAGTTAAAAACTATTATATTGGCTGTCCTACTGAACTTTTTAAAGACTTCTATATTTTATATTACACATGTTTCTACCTTTATTTTTTTATTATGTTATGTTAGTCACCATACAGTTCATCATTAGTTTTTGATGTAGTGTTCCATGATTCATTGTTTGCATATAACAGCCAGTGCTCCATGCAATACATGCCCTCTTTAATACCCATCACTAGGCTAACCCATCCTCCCTCCCCCTTCCCCTCAAAAACTCTCAGTTTGCTTATAAGAGTCCATAGTCTCTCATGGCTCATCTCCCCCTCTGATTTCCCTCCCCTTCACTTTTCCCTTCCTTCTCCTAATGCCCTCCATGCTATTCCTTATGTTCCACAAATAAGTGAAGCCATATGATAATTGACTTTCTCTGCATTGACATATTTCACTTAGCATAATCTCCTCCAGCCCTATCCACGTTGATGCAAAAGTGGGGTATTCATCTTTTGTGAAGGCTGAGTAATATCCCATTGTATACATGGACCACATCTTCTTTATCCATTCATCTGTTGAAGGACATCTCAGCTCCTTCCACAGTTTTGCTATTGTAGACATTGCTGCTATGAACACTGGGGTGCATATAGCCCACTTTTCATGACATGTGTATCTTTGGGGTAAATACTCAGTAGTGCAATTGCTGAATCATAGGGTAGCTCTATTTTTAACTTTTTTGAGGAACCTCCACAGTTTTCCAAAGTGGCTGTACCAACTTGCATTCCCATCAACAAAAAAAGGCTCTCAGCCTTTCCCTTAAGATCACAAACACAACAAGGATGCCCAAATGTGTCACTGTTGTTCAACATAGTACTAGAAGTCCTAGCAAAAGCAATCAGACAACAAAAAGAAATAAAAGGTATTCAAATTGGCACAGAAGAAGATAAACTCTTTCTCTTTACAGATGACATGATACTTTATGTGGAAAACCCTAAAGACTTCACCCCCACATTGATAGAACTCATACAGCAATTCAGTAATGTGGCAGGATACAAAATCAATGCACAGAAATACATATTCTTATGTCCATACATATTCTTACACAATAACAAGGTAACTGTAGAAGAGAAATTAAAGAATTGATTCCATTTACAATAGCACCAAAAACCATAAGATACCTTGGAATAAACCTAACCAAAGAGGTAAAGGATCTATATTCAAGGAACTACAGAAGACTAGTGAAAGAAATTGAAGAAAACACAAAGAGATGGAAAAATATTCCATGTACATGGGTCAGAAGGATAAACATTATTAAAATGTCTATGCTTCCCAGAGCAATCTATACTTTCAATGCCATCCTGATCCAAACACAGGTGGCATTTTCAAAGTGCTGGAATAAACAATCCTAAAATTCGTATGGAACCAGAAAAGACCCCAATTGCCAAGGAAATTTTGAAAAATGAAAACAATGCTGATGATATCACATTGCTTCATTTCAAGCTGTATTGCAAAGCTGTGATCACCAAGACTGCATGGTACGGGCACAAAAACAGGCATATAGATCAATGGAACAGAATAGGCAGCCCAGATATGGACCCTCACCTCTATGGTCAAATAATCTTCGACAAAGCAGGAAAAAATATCCAGTGGAAAAAAGACAACCTCTTCAATAAATGGTGCTTGGAAAATGAGACAGCTATAAACAGAAGAATGAAACTGGAGCATTCACTTACACCATATACAAGGATAAACTCAAAATGGATGAAAGACCTCAATGTGAGAAAGGAATCCATCAAAATCCTAGAGAAGAACATGTGCAGTAACTTCTTTGACATTGGCCACAGGAACTTCTTTCAAGACACATCTCCAAAGGCAAGGGAAACAAAAGCGAAAATGAACTTTCGAGATTTCCTCAAGATAAAAAGCTTTTATCTATGAATTCTGTTATGCTGAAAAGAAATTTTTAAAAATGTCAAAAAAAAAAAAAAGATAAAAAGCTTTTCCACAGCAAACAAAACAGTCAAAAAACAAACAAACAAAGAGGCAACCCACAGAATGGGAGAAGATGTATGTAAATGACACTGTAGACAAAGGGCAGATGTCCAAGATTTATAAAGAACTTCTCAAACTCAACATCCAAGAAACAAATACTTAGTTCAAAAAATGAAGACATGAACAGACAGTTCTCAAAACACATACAAATGGCTAACAGACACAAGAAAAAATATTCATCATCATTAGCCATCAGGGAAATTAAAATCAAAACCACATTGAGATACCACCTTACACCAGTTAGAATGGCCAAAATTGACAAGAAACAACAAATGCTGGAGAGGAAACATTGAGAATGATATTCACTGTGGGTTTTTCATAGATGGATTTTATGAAATTGAGGAATGTTCCCTATACCCCTATACTCTTCAGAGTTTAATTGGGAAAGGATGCTGTATTTTGTCAAATGCTTTTTCTGCACCAATTGAGAGGACCCATGTGTTTCTTCTCTCTTATTAATATGTTCTATCACATTGATTGATTTGTGAATGTTGAACCACCCTTGCATCCCAGTGATAAATTGTCATTGTAGATAATCCTTTCAATATACTGTTGGAGCCTATTAGCTAGGATCTTGTTGAGAATTTTGTTGAGAAATTAGGCATCCATAGTGGTCTGAAATTGTCATTTTTGATAGGGACTTTGTCTGGTTTGGGGATCAAGGTAATTCTAGCCTCATAGAATGAGTCTGAAAGTTTCCTTCTGTCTCTATTTTTTGAAACAGCTTCAGGAAAGTAATCATGATTTCTTTGAATGTTTGGTGGAATTGTCCAGGGAATCCATCAGGTCCTGGACTCTTGTTTTTTGGAGGTTTTTGATCAATGGTTCAATCTCATTACTGGTTATTGATCCATTCAGATTATCAATTTCTCCCTGTTTCAGTCTTGGTAGTTTATAGGCTTCCAGGAATGCAGGCATTTCTTCCAGGTTGCTTAATTCATTGGCATATAGTGGTTGATAATAATTTCTGATGATTGTTTCTATTTCCTTTGTGTTAGTCATGATATCTCCCCTTTCATTCACAATTTTATTAATTTGGGTCCTTTCTCTTTTCTTTTGGATAAATCTGGCCAGTGATTTATTGATCTTATTAATTCTTTCAAAGAACCACCTTCTAGTTTTTTATTTCTACTGTATTTCTTGTTCCTAATTCATTGATCTCTGCTCTCATCTTAATTATTTCCCTTCTCGTGCATGGGGCAGGCTTAATTTGTTGTTGATTCTCCAGTACTTTGAGATGTAAAGAGAATTTGTGTATTCTGGATTTTTTTTTTTTTTTTGAGTGAGGCTTAGATGGTTATGCATTTCCTGCTTAGGACCACCTTTGCCGAATCCCATGGGTTTTGGACCAATGTGTTTTCTTTCTCACTGGTTTCCATGAATTGTTTAAGTTCTTTGATTTCCTGGTTGATCCAAACATTCTTGAGCAAGGTGTTCTTTAGCTTCCAAGTATTTAAATTTCTTCCAAACTTTTTCTTGTGAAAAATGTTTTCAAAGCACTGTGTTCTGAGAATATGCAGGGAATAATCTCAATCTTTTGGGAGCAGTTGAGACCTGATTCATGACCCAGTATGTGGTCTATTCTGGAGAAAGTTTCATGTGTGCTTGAGAAAAATGAGTGTTCTCTTGTATTAGGGTGGAATGTTCTTTATGTATGTATCTATGAGGTCCATTTGTTCCAGCGTGTCATTCAAAGCTCATGATTCCTTATTGATTTTCTGCTTAGTTGATCTGTCTATTGTTGAGAGTGGAGTGTTGAGGTCTCCTACAATTAATGTACTGTTATCAATATGTCTTTATTTTGGTTAACAGTTGGCTTATGTAGTTGGCCGCTCCCATTTAGGGGTATAGATATTTATAATTGTTAGATCTTCTTGTTGGATAGACCTTTTAAGAAAGATATAGTGTCCCTCTGTATCTCTAACTACAAACTTTAGCTTAAAATCAAATTTGTCTGATATGAGAATTGCTATCTCAGCTTTCTTTTGGGTCCATTAACATAAGAGTCCATCCCTTCACTTTCAGTCTGTGTGTATCCTTAGGTTCAAAATTAGCCTCTTATAGACAGCATATGGATGGGTCCTACCTTTTTATCCAATCTGCAACCCTGTGCCATTTTATGGGAGCATTTAGGCAGCTCACGTTGAGAGTAATTAATGAAAGATAAGATTTTAATTGACATCATGTTGCTTGTGAAGTCCTTGTTTCTATGGATTATATCTGTATATCTCTGTTCTGGATCACTGTTGGAGTCTGTCTGTTTTCAGAGAACTCCCCTTAATATTTCTTGCAGAGCCAGCTAGTGATCATGTATTCTTTTAGTTTCTGCTGGTCCTGGAAGCTCTTTATCTCTCCATCCATTCCAAATGACAACCTTGCCAGATAAAGTATTCTTGGTGGCATGGTCTTCTCATTTACTACCCTGAATATGTCTTGCCAGCCCTTTCTGGCTTGCCAGATCTCTATGGGAAAGTCTGGTGTTATTCTGATGTTCCTCCCTCTGTAGGTAAGGAATCTCTTCCCCCTAGCTGCCCTTAAGATGGTTTCCTTGGTTCTGAGATTTGAAAGTTTTACTATTACTATTACATGCCAGGGCACTGGTTTATTCTTCTTAACTTGGGAGGGGTCCTTTCTGCCTCTAGGACATGAATGCTTGTTTCATTTCCCAGATTAAGGAAGTTCCCAGCTATGGTTTGCTCAAATATATCTTCTAGTTCACTCTCTCTCTCCACCCCCTCAGGGATCCCAATAATTCTGGCTTGAAATGTTTCATGGCATCATCCATTTCTCTAATTCTGTTTCATGGATTCTAAGCTGGTTTTTTCCAGACCTCCTCCTGTTCCTTTTTTTATATCAGTTTGCCTTCTAGATCACTAATTAGTTCTTTTGTCTCATTTACCCTAGCTGTTAGAGTATCTATATTAGGTTGTATCTCATTGATAGCATTTTTAAGTTCTACCAGATCAGCTTTCATCTCTGCCCTTAGAGAATCTATGTTGCCATTAATGGTGTCCTCTATCCCAACTATTGTCTTCTATTTCCAACATCTTGCTTATATCTATATCAATTAGTTCTGTGGCAGAGGCCACAGTCTCTAAATCTTTCCTGTGTTAGGGGTTCCTCCTTTAGTCATTCTGTTGATGCGTGGTTGAGGGAATGTACAGAAGCCAAATCACTGACCACAACCCAAGCAAGATGCACCTGTTTTATAGGAACCTTAGTGTTGTTGGCCTCTTGTTCTTCCAGCTTGTCTTCTGGGAGAGGGGCCTGCCACCCTGTTACTCAGGCCTCCCTGTTTGAACAGAGTTACCCTGCCCCCTTGGGGTGGGAGGAATGGGCTCAGTGAAAACCAGTTTTGGGGGGCTTTTGTTCTCAGATGGCTTTCCCTGGTGGATTTCTGCATCTCTTCTGAGAGTCAAAGCAGAAGTGACTGTATCCAAACCTCTGTCTCAGAACAGAGATTGCAGTCTGTTCTTCAATGTGCTCTCCAAGCCACACTATCTCCGTTTCTGTCTGTGCAGCTAAAAATCAGAGTATCCTGGGTTGTGTACCCCATGGCACCACTCCAAGCCCTTGCTTCCAGGTCCAGGCATATCTCTGCCTTTTGTGCTTCTAAAACCACCAGTTGCCCCCAATTCACATGCATGACCCCACAGCTCCAGGTTTCAGTCTGGGAGACTGCCCTAAATTCTTTCCTCTGACACTGCTATACTGTGAGTCTGTGCCTGGTCTCCAGCGCAGGAGGCTTTTGTGCTGCAGTGGTGCAGGATCCCGGAGGCCCACTCCCCCTTCCATTTAACTTCTGATATCTGCCCAGAGAATCACAGCTCCCCCCTTCACACCTAGAAACCAACCACCGGGGATATTCTGTTTGTAGAGATCTAGATATATCTTCTTACATCTCAGGATGATATTGTGGGTATTCAGAGTGGTCTAGTAGATAACCCGCTCAATTCAGGGGACTGGTTGAAATAGGGCCCCTACCCCTCTGCCATCTTTGCAACCACTTAAGTGACTTTTCAATGTAGATTATCAGGTGAGGAAGATCTTTTTTTTTTTAAGATTTTTATTTATTTATTTGACAGAGAGATCACAAGTAGACAGAGAGGCAGGCAAATAGAGAGGGGGAGGCAGACTCCCTGCTGAGCAGAGAGCCTGATGCAGGGCTTGATCCCAGGACCCTGAGATCATGGCCTGAGGTGAAAGCAGAGGCTTTAACCCACTGAACCACCCAGGCGCCCCGTGGTGAGGAAAATCTTTAAGCACAATTAATCTATTAAGTTTCCCCATTTTTTGGAATTCAGATTTCATTTTTTATTAATTTTTTTATTTTTTGTTTTATTTACTATTATTTTATAGAGAGAGAGCACATGGGAGTAGGGATAGAGAGAGGAAGAGCAAGAGGGGGAGAAAGAATCCCAAGCACGCTCGACTCCCAGCATGGAGCCCAACATGGGCCTCAATCTCACAACTCAGATCATGACTTGAGCCAAAATCAAGTCAGATGCCTAACCAACTAAGCTACCCAGATATCCCCCAGAGCTCCTTTTCTTTTTTTAAACCAATTCAGGCATATCAAGATTACAATGGCACTGGGGATACATAATTTCATCAGTTAATGTTAGTTTTTAGCATCAACTTTTTCCTGAATCTGAAACCACTTAAGGCCATTAGACCTTCTAAAATCCAAATGGCTTTTCTTTCTAGTTTTACAACATTTGTGTTCAACAGAGATCTTACCAGGCAGTATACATTTTACTGTGTTCTGACTTAACACATATGCACCAGAAGAACCCAACGATAGAAAGAATGGGGAAAAGGAGGAAAGACCTATGTGAGAGGCTTTGTTTTTGACAAGGCATCTGGGAAGTTTTTGGCTGATTTGATACTAAATAATTCATGATGTGCACCTTTTCTACAGCATCCCACATAGGAGGAGAGCCCTAGGGTATCTATTTTTAGAATTATAATGTTCAACTTATATCTGTTTAAAATTGTATGTCATGTAGAAAAAAATATGTCACACCAGAGTCATTGTATGACAGAAAAGAAAACCTGTTGGAAATTTCCCAGAACTCTCACCAAGACATCCTCATGCACAGAAGCAAGTAAACACTGAGGAAGAGGAAAGTTACAGCAACTCCAGAGGGAGAGCCAGCTATCACCTGGGAAAAGCAGTCACAGAAACTGAACTCACAGTTCAGGGAAAGGGGATTCAGGAGTTTCTATGTTAATAGAAAGCTGCAAATTTGGCTCCTTGCAGGAAGAGAAAGGAAAGAAAACATGCAGGAATTTCACTTAAGTATTATATACCATTGTTTTATGAGTTTTTTATTCTTCCTTTATTTATTTTTTACAACAACCTGGATATTATTAGATAGCATTATCCCTACATTACAGAAAAAAAGACTGAGGCTCAAATACATTGCAAAAACAGAAATCAGAGACAGAAATCATTCAGACTGTTAAACACTAAGTCTCTGGGGTTTCCTTCAGTACTTAAATTGTCATAAGTGACAGAATGCATTAACACAGAATTAGAGAGAATATGGCTGAAAACAGAGTCCTTATCTTAAAGGGATTTAAAAATATTTCTGACTGCACCATCCACCCCAACTGCATTCAAGGAAGTGCTGTATCAAAATGACCAGTCTCTCCATTCCCAGAAAAACAGGTGAAAGTGAAGTATGACCTCTGTGATCCTTTCTGCTAGGCCACCTCCTGCTTCCTGGTGCTCAAGCCCTATCTGTTTCAGTCTGTTCTGGCTGTACCCAGAGGCTGCTACTATTTTTTCCCTCATCTCCAGCCACATTTAGCCACCTAAACATCCTGTTCTGGATGGAGGGCTCTAGCTTACTGCAAGGGAGCTCTGTCACCCATCAGAACAGCATATGCTGCCCATGCAGCCGATAAAAGCTCCCTGTGCTACAGTTCTAAGGCTTCCAGAGATAGGTACCATATCTGACTACCCTGCTTCCAACATGGGCTCATTGGCATGTCTTCAAATATTATTCAAAATGAAATTCCAAGGTCAAATACATTTGAGAAACACTGGCTAAAAAATACCACAGGTCACTGAGGTAATTAACTACAGGGCTCCCTGAAATCCAATATTCTAATGTGGGCTGTGGTTCTCCAAGGGTTGAGTGTATTATGCAGTGTTTCCAAAATGATTTGACCTGGAAACCCTCTTTCTTGAGTTACTTCAAGGGAACAGTGCTCTGTGGGATATCCTTTAAAGAGGAATAGGGATAAAGTTCTAGGACCAAAAATTAGGGAAATATCAAGACCCAAAACCTATTTTAGCTAACTCAGGTACAAAAAAAAGAAAGACCAAAAGGCCATGATTCATATATGTGTCTTTGTATAAAAGTATGAGGAAAAATGCTTAAGCTCTGGACTAATTTAGAAAGATTCTAACATTATATCAAAATACCTTCTCTACACCATTTTAAGGCAAATGTCTCCTTTCATAAATTTCAGTCAAGAAATACCAGATTGTGGCCATCAAACACATCTCCATCATTTTTTCAATGCTCTAATCTTAAACTGGACATTTACAGGATTCAAGAGTTAGTTGCCTTGTGAAGCATTCCATCATGATCTCTGATTGTTAAAAGTCTTCCCTTTCACTGAGTCCAAAAACCCACTTGTACTCATAGGTCCCATTTCTATCCCTTGCGGCAATATGGAAATATTTCAGCATGTACCAAGTCCCCTTCATATTCTCTTTGCCAGTATATCTAATTCCTTCAACTCTTTCTTAGATTAAACTGTTCTTAAATCCTTGCCCAGTCTCATTCTGTGGAAGAGGGCTAGTTTTCAGTGTCTCTCCTACTTCAGATATTTAAAGCAGACTATGCTTGTACCACTTATGTAGAGTACCCACCTCAGAAAGTTGGCTTCACTATTATTTTTCACTCAAAAACTACAATATTTTTTACTTTTGCCATTACTTAGTACTGACTTCTTCAAATCTCAGGAGATTTAACCTGTGATCCTAAATCTATTTATTTATCATATTTAAAAACTGCTTCATCCTTTGTTATATATCATATCAGAGAATGAGACAATTCTTAAAACCTTAAAAATAGCTTATCAGACATTAAAATTATAATAAATTTCTAGAATTGTAAAGTTAAAAAATAACTTTGGAGGTAACCCTGTCTAAAACTTCATTTTACACATGAAGAAACTAAAACATGAGTGGTAAAGGGATTTGCTATAGTCGATTTTTTTAATACATGTTTTTGAGCATTTACCTAATGTGCTCAACACTATTCCATGGCTAAAGATACACTGCAGGGGGGGAAAAAAAGTTTCTGCTCTATTGTGACTTACATTCTATTTTGACAAAGAACTGTGAGTTGAACCCAATTCTTCCTCTTGCTCTGTCTTTCTGTCTCTAACTTATCC
Organism: Mellivora capensis; assembly: GCA_004024625.1. Taxonomy (NCBI): domain Eukaryota; kingdom Metazoa; phylum Chordata; class Mammalia; order Carnivora; family Mustelidae; genus Mellivora; species Mellivora capensis. Next base: position 15,546 of record PISX010007463.1, on the reverse strand, counting down.
TTTTTAATACAAAAAATAGCTCTATAAAACTCTCATATATATAATGTCCAAAACTGATGAAAGAACATTTATATTTAAATTAAAGCTGAATTATTCCCAACAGGTCTCAAACTCCAAAATTTACCATTCCTTTTCCCCCAACTTTCCAAGTAACCCATTTTATGCCCATATAACCCTTGCCTTCAAGGTTTGTCAGTTCATATCTAATTAGGAAATGATGCTTTGTCTTCAGAGAAGAGCCACCTTCCACAGACTGCAGGCAAAAATACCACTCTCCTTGGGGTTGGGTGTGCTCGGTAAATACACATTCCTCACAGGATAGTGTGTAGGGACCACACTTGTAAAGTCTGTACCTGGAACTGGGACTGATGGGGCAATCTCAATGAGATGAAATGGAAGGAAAAAGGATAGTTTGATCTTCCTGAGTACATGCTTCTGTAACAAAATGCAGCTGTCTAAAGAAGAAGAAAAAATGTGTGGAAAATATCCAAAAGAACTTCACTAAGGTTATTTTCTAATGCAAGTTGAGATGAAATATATCACAAATTTAGTTATCAGGGACATACTAGAACTTTTGTGTTTTGTAGTAAAAATTGAAAAACACAGCAAAATATTAACTCACAAAGAAGTTGGCATTTCTAAGAATAATCAATTATTTATACATCTTTTGCCTATAGTAAACTGGTAGCCAACTATTCCATATCATAGGCGAAGAAAACATGTCAAAAAATGGGCAGAAGACATGAACAGACACTTCTTCAATGAAGACATACAAATGGCTAGCAGGCATCATGATAATGATGATAGCATCATTAGCCATTAGGGAAATTCAAATCAAAACCACACGCACACCAGTTAGAATAGCAAAGATTAATAAGGCAGGAAACAACAAATGTTGGAGAGGATGTGGAGAAAAGGGAACCCTCCTACACTGTTGGTGGGAATGCAAGTTGGTGCAGCCACTTTAGAAAACAGTGTGGAGATTCCTCAAAAAATAAAAAATAGGGCTAACCTATGATTTGGCAATTGCACTACTGGGTATTTACCCCAAAGACACAGATGTAGTGAAAAGAAGGGTCATATGTACCCCAATGTTCATAGCAACAATGTCCAAAATCACCAAACTATGGAAAGAGCCAAAATGCTCTTTAACAAGTGAATGGATAAAGAAGATGTGGTCCATATATACAGTGGAATATTACTCAGCCATCAGAAAGGATGAATATCCAACTTTTGCATCAACATGGATGGGACTGGAGGAGATTACGCTGAGTGAAATAAGTCAAGCAGAGAAGGTCAATTATCTCATGGTTTCACTTACTTGTGGAACATAAGGAATAACATGAAGGACATTAGGAGAAGGAAAGGAAAAGTGAACTGGGGGAAATCAGAGGGGGAGACGAACCATGAGAGACTGTGGACTCTGAGAAACAAACTGAGGGTTTTAGAGGGGAGGGGAGTGGGGAGATGGGTGAGCCAGGTGTTGGGTATTAAGGAAGGCATGTATTGCATGGAGCACCAGGTGTTGTACATAAACAATGAATCTTGGAACACTGCATCAAAAACTAATGATGTATTTTATGGTGACTAATATAACACCATAAAAAAAGAATTTTGTGCACATTTTAAAAAGGGAAAGAAAGGAAAACCTCCCACAAATTAATTTGCAGACACTGTGCTGAATGGTCATGCCTTAGCAGAATGGGGACTGGAAAATGGTTGACCATGGTAGTCTTTGTGGCACCTAATTCAGCATCCTTCCTTTTCTTCTCCACTTCATCATTCCCTTTCTCCCTGCTTTCCCTGAAAGTGCCACTGAGTACCAATCTTTAAAGGTTTTTGTTTATTCATATATATATATATATATATATATATATATATATATATATTATAAAACCTACTATCCCCATAGGGACTGTAAAGTAAATAAGATAAATTTTGCCTTCAGTACCTCATAAATTTGTAAAAAGACAGATCCATAAACAACTAATATAACACAATGTATATGTTAAATTATTCTTAACTGGTTCTGACTAAGCCTTGTTCATTAAATCACTCATCAGAATTTTACTATAGTGGCATCTAGGCTAGGTGTATGGGATTACAGGAAAATGTACACAGTGTTCTGGTTAGTATGAGGTATAAGTAATTATGTCCTAAATGGGACCAGTTAGAAAACACACCCTGCCATGATGCACTATGAATATTTTATTCAGAAAGTATTGTTCCAACTGGACTTTAAACAATGAGTTACTGGCACTCAGGGAGGATCTGGGTGAGCATTTCAGATGAGAAGCACTGTGCAAACACAGGTCCCAAAACATAAAAGTGAAGGTAATTCTGGAAAATATATGTGAAGGTGAATTACTGAAATGTTATCAAGAGAGGATTCAGTCAGTTTTTGGAATTTGTTTCCCCACATTGTATGCTTTGATTTAATGAATATATCAAAGTGACTCCCATCCTGGTTAGTTAGATTTCCATGCAAGACTTCCAGTTAGAAGAAAGCAAAAAGAACATCATTCTGAATCATATAGCAGAAAAGATCCAGGCAAACTTCAAATCAAAAACTTCACAAACCCCTCTAGAGCTGAGATGTCGGAGCAGCTAACTAACCTGAAGTCTAAGGAAAAGCATGCACCTGCAAAGAGAGATGGAGGGTAATCACTTGCAGACACAGGCCAGCCAATACTACAAACAACTTAGCCAACATCTTTCAACAAATTGGCAAAAGCAGAATGTGAAATAAAAACAAGAGAATATAGAAATCTTGGGGACTTCAGATAAAAGAGGAATGCAGTATCTTCATCATGGACCTCATTGAGTACTCACAGAAGAGACTGGCCAGGTCCTGAAAAATCATTCCTTGTGGTGCTGGCCTGGTAGAGACATCAGCACTTCCTGCTGGAAGGAATGACACCGGACCCAGATTTTTATCCATAATCTCCTCAGGGACCAAAGCCTACAACTATGGGCCAAAGGCAGCAGCAAACACCATACTCCCATGGTACTGAGGAAAATCAATTTCAGTCAGGGGAAAGGAACAGACATAAAGCCTTAAGTCCAGAAGGTGAGGCAAGAACAGTGTATGGAATGAGAAACACAGCTTGGGAGGGGCAGGAATCTAAAAGGCCACAGAGCCAAGACTCAGAGACATAGTGCCTACTTGAGAAAAAAGTATGATGCAAATAACAAAGACACCCACTACACTCCTACCAGGTGAACAAGTGTTGTGCTACAAATAATAGTATTGTGCTTTAAAAGCACGGAGAGAGATTCTCTGTAACTTGGTGCAAAGGAAAGACCTAAAAATGAGGAAGAAAAAGACATTGAAAAAAACTTTTTGACAAACCAATTCCCAATCTTAAACACAAGATAACACCAGAGGATTGAGAATTATGGCACTTGAAGGTGATCAAGCAGCAAGACACACACCAAGTCAATTTGTGACCAGTCTGTGTCAAATATCCACATGAAAGACCTAACAGAAGAAAAGCTGTATTCATTTCCAGGCATAAATGAATATTTTCCTTAGTTTCTCTCATCCACCTTTCAACAAAAAATTTGAGACCATATGAATAAGCTAGAATAAAGCCAATATACTCTCAAGAGATAATGTAACTAATGAAGCCAGAGTCAGTCATAACATTTCCAGATTAGAAATTTTAAATAACTGAGCTTAACATGTAAAAGACTCTAATGAAAAATGTGAACAACATACAAAATCAATGGGTAATTTGAGAAGAGAAATAGAAATTATGAGAAAGATTCCAATGCAAATTGTAGAAATGAGAATCATATTAGCAAAAATGAAAAGTGCCTTTGACAGACTCATCAGCAGACGTGACAAATCTGAGAAGGTAATTAGTGAATTTAAATACAGACCAACAAAAATTATACACACTGAAAAATGAAGAGAAAAAAGAAGAGGAAAAAATAACAATGCATCTGAGTATTGTAGGACAATATCAAATCATCTAATGTGTGTAACCAGAATTCTAAAGGTAGGGAAAGAAAAAAGAGAATGGGGCAGAAAAAAATAATATCCAGGAATTTCTAATGAAATCACATCACAAATCTAACAAGCATGGAAAACACCATGCTGAATAAATGTTAAAAAACAAAACAATCAAAGTCAAACCTTAGATGTATCATATTCAAACTGCTGAAAATCAAAGACAGAGAAATTGGCTACGGTAGCCAGAGAAAAACCCACATTATGCACAGAAACCACCCCCCCCAAAAAAAATTATGGCAGAGCTCTTGCCAGACTATACAACAAGAAGATGATGGGGAGGCATCTTTAGAGTGCTGGAAAGAAAAACACGTCTACATAAAATTCTATATGCAGCAAAAAAATATATATTTCAAAAATAAGGGAGACCTGACAATTCCACAACTAGGAATATATACAAAAGAACTAAAAGCAGGTATTCTAACAAATCCTATGTACGTTCACCCATGACTACAGAAGCACTATTTGCAATAGCAAGCAGGTAGAAATGACAGAAATGTCCATCAATGCATGAATGGATAAATAAAACATTTGGTATATCTGTACAATGGAATTTCATTCTACTATTACAAAAAGAATGAAACAGAGCAAAATGGTGAACTAGGAGCTCCTTGCCCTTTTTCCCACAGCAACATTAAATAAACAACTAAGAGCTAACCAAAATAACTTCAGAGGAGTTTTGGAAATCAGTCAAGGATCTACTGCAATAAAGCAAACAACCAATCAAAAAAACAAATCACTGCATTTGAAACAGTAAATAATTTTATGGTGTTTTTACTCACACTTGCCCCACACCCTCCCTGGTATCAGACATTTTGGGAGAAGCAGTGGACCAAAGCCTAGATCCCTTCCATAAACCTGAGAAAATAAAGAGGAAAAAACTTGTAACATTTTTTAGAAGGTGCATGAGGGATTGGTCTCCATTACCACTACTTGAAATTCAAATGGTTAAAAGAGGCACAGCTCTGGTTCCAGACTAGGGAAAACCACAGGAACTAGCAGCTCAACTCCTGAAAGCCACAGGGGACTACAGACTCTAAGACACATATGGGGTAAGAATTACTGATAGAGGAATACTACTGAACAGCTAAGGACACAAGAAAAAGCAAGAGATGTATGTAGAAAAGTGTTTCTATAGCCAATGTCAAAAAAAATACTGACTATATTTTCTTCTAGAAGTTTCATAATTTCAGACCTCATAGTAGGTCTTTAATCCATTTGGGGTTTATTTTTACCTGTGGTGTAAGAAAGTGGTCCAGTTTAGCACGTTAACTATCCAGTTTCCTAAGTATCTCTTGTTAAAAAATGAGCAGAGAACCTGAATAGGCATTTTTTTTCCAAAGGAAAAACATGCAGATGGACAACACACACATGAAAAGATGCTCAACATCACAAATCATTAAGGAACTGCAAATTAAAACTTCAATGACAAATTACTTTACACCTGTCAGAATGACTAAAATAAAAAACACAAGAAATAACAAGTGTTGGCTAAAATGTGGTGAAAAAGGAACCCTTGTTCACTCTTGGTAGGAATGCAAATTGGTGTGGCCACTGTAGAAAATAGTTTAGAAGCTCTTTAAATAATTAAAAATGGAAATATCATTTGACCCAGTAATTCCACAAAGAAAGAAAGAAAAATGAAATAAAAGAAAAAATAGATCTTAAATATAGAGAATAAATTGATAGTTGTCAGAGGGAATATGGGCAGGATGAGTGAAATGGATAAGGGGGTTCAAGAGTACACTTATCTTGATGAGTACTGAGAAATGTATAGAATTGTTGAATCATTATGAAACTAACATCACACTGTATGTTAATTATACTTTGATTTTTAAAGATGTGACATATTGGCCACACCACAAAAATAAATACAATGTATTAAGACAATGAAAATGAAAACACAATATACCAAAACTTATGGGATGCAGTAAAAGCACTAAGAAAGCAGCTTAAGGTAGCAAATGCCTACATTAAAATAGGAGAAATATCTTAAATCAACAACTAAATTTTATACCTCAAGGAACTAGAAAAAAGAACAAACGAAAGTTAGCAGAAATAAAATAATAAAAATTAAAGCACAAATGAAGAGAATAGAAAAACAATAGAAAAAGATCAGTTAAACTAAGAGCTGATTTTTTTAAAAGATCAGCAAAACTGACAAATTCCTAGCTAGTTTAAGATAAAAAAGAGAAAAAATTCAAATTTTAAAGATCAGAAATGAAAGAAGAGACATTAAAACTGATGCTATATTTTCTTTGCCAATTTGGATACATTTTATTTCTTTTTGTTGTCTGATTGCTGTTGCTAGGACTTCTAATACTATGTTGAACAACAGTGGCCAGAGTGGACATCCTTGTCATGTTCCTGATCTCAAAGGGAAGGCTGTCAGCTTTTCCCCATTGAGAATGATACTTACTGTGGGTGATTATGCTGAGTGAAACAAGTCAAGCAGAGAAAGTCAATTATCATATGGTTTCACTTACTTGTGGAGCATAAGGAATAACATAGAAGACATTAGGAGAAGGAAAGGAAAAGTGAATTGGGGAAAAAAGAGGGGAAAATGAACCATGAGAGACTACAGACTCTGAGAAACAAACCAAGGGTTTTGGAAGGGAGGGGGTGAAGGGATGGGTGAGCCTGGTGGTGAGTATTATGGAGGGCACCTATTGCATGGAGTACTGGGTGCTATATGTAAACAATGAATCTTGGAACACTAGATCAAAAACTAATGATTTGGTGACTAACATAACACAATAAAAAAAATAAATAAATAAAAAATAAATGATCCACACATCTTGACTTTAAAACATACTACAAAGCCACAGTAATCAAAATCATATTGACACTGTCATAAAGACAGACCTATTGACCAATGAGTAGACTAAAGAATTGAGAGCCCAAAAATAAGCCTTTGCGGATCTGATCAAATGGGCTTTGGCAATGATCCAAAGGCTAAAAATGGGGAAAGGATAGTCTCTTCAACAAATGGTGCTTGGAAAACTAGATATCCACATGCAAAAGAATGAATTTGGACCCCTCACACCATAAACAAAAATTATATCAAATTAAAGATTCATATGTAAGTCTTAAAACTATATAACTCCTGGGAAAAAAATTTTAAAAAGGAGAAAAGCTTCATGACATTAGATTTTGCAATCACTTATTGCATATGACACCAAAAGCACAGACAACAAAAGCAAAAATGAACAAATAGGACTACATCAAATTTAAAAACCTCTGTACAGCAAACAAAACAATCCACAGAGTGAAACATCAACCTACAGAATAGAAAATATTTTCAAACTATATATCTGATAAGGGGTGAATATCCAAAATATAAGTAGCTCCTACAAATTAACAACAAAAAGAGAAACGCCCATATTTTTAGGACTAAAAATTGAAACCTTTTCCCAAGGAAAATACACAAATGGCCAAGAAGCATATGAAAAGATGCTCAATATCACTAATAAACATGGAAATGCAAATCAAAACCATGAGATAATCACCTCACACCCATAAAGATGATCACTATCAAAATAAATAAATAAATAAATAAATAATAACAAAATAGCAAGTGCTGGCAAGGGTGTGAAGAAATTAGAACCTTTATACACTATAAGTGGGAATGTAAAATGAACAGTGCAGCTGCTATGGAAAACAGTATGGTTCTTAAAGTACCCATTGGAACTTATCAAAGCCTACTCTGGCTGTCATAGATCCTGAACACTTATTAAATGTATGGACAGTCTGCCCTTTTGTTTGATTTTTTACAAAAATACCAAAGCATCTCAATGTAAAAATTATAGTCTTTTCTATAAATGATGCTGTACATGTCACAAAAATGAACATTTACTCATTCATTATACCATACACAAAAGCAAACTCAAAAACGGATCATGGACCCAGAAGTAAAATGTAAAACTTACTGAAGTACACCTAAGAGAAAAAAGTCTGTGACCTTGTACTAAGCAGAGATTTTTTTTTTATTATGTTCAATTAGCCAACATAAAGTACATCATTAGTTTTTGATGTAGTGTTAAATGATTCATTAGTTGCATATAACACCCACCCCTTATCATCACATGTGCCCTCCTTAATACCCATCACCTGCTTACCTCAAACCCCAAGCCCCTCTGGTCTGTAACACCCAGTTTGGTTCCCAGAGTCCAGAGTTTCTCATGTGTTTTTTTTTCCCCTCCCTGATTTCTTCCCATTCAGTTTTCCCTCCTTTCCCCTGTGATCCTCCACACTATTCCTTATGTTTCACATATGAGTGAAACAATAGGATAATTGTCTTTCTACCAAAGATTTCTTTGATATAACACAAAAAGCATGATCCACAATAGAATAAACTTATAAATTGGACTTTATCAGAAACTTTGTCTGAGAAAGATACTATTGCAAGAATGGAAATTTTGCAAATCACAGATGTAACAAAGAACTCATACCTTAAGAATATAATAACCTCTCAAAACTTAACAATAAGAGAATAATCCAATTTTTAGAAGGCAAAAGATTTTAATAGATACTTCACCAAAGGACATCAATAGATTAAAAACATGTTCAACATCATTAGTCATTAGTGAAACGTAAATTAAAACCACCTACCAATACACACTCATATTAGAATGGCTAAAAATCAAATCTAACTGGAACTCTCATACATTAATGGTGGGATGATACAAAATCATACAGCAACTCCAAAAAGTTAAATGTACACAAACCACATGGCCATGCAATTCTATGGCTCAGTATCTTTCCAAAAGAAATGAAAACATACATGTACGTGAAGACTTCTGGGCAAACTGTGGTATATCTATGCAATGGAACACTACTCAGAAGTAAAAAAAGACATTTAACTATTGACAAGTACAAGAACATGATTGAATCTCAAAAACATTATATTAAGTGAAGGATCTAGATTCCATTTTTATGAGATTCTGAAAACAGTGAAACTATGGGGGCAACTCCTCACCAAAAAAGATATAAAGATGGCAAATAAGCATATAAAAAGATGCTCCACCTCAGATGTCATTAAGGAAATGCAAATTAAAACAACAGTGACATACCACTACACACCTGTTAGAATAAAATCCAAAACACTGACAACACCAAATTCTGGTGAGAGTGTGGAGCAATAGAAATTCTCATTCACTGCTGATGAGAATGCCAAATGGTGCAGCCACTTTGAAAGGTAGTTTAGCAATTTCTTACAAAGCCAAACATACTGATACCATATGCCCTAACCATTGCACTCCTTGGTTATTTACCCAAAGGAACTGAAAACTTACATTCACACAAAAATGTGCACATGGATATTTATAGAAGCTTTATTCATACTTGCCAAAACTTGGAAGATGCCTCTCAGTAGGTAATTGGATAAACAAGCTGGTACATAGAGACAATGTAATATTATTGAGTGTTAAAAAGAAATGAGCTATCAAGTCATGAAAAGACATGGAAGAACCTTAAATGCATATTGCAAGTGAAAGAAGCCAAACTAAAAAGTCTACAGGCTCTGTGATTCCAGCTATAATAAATACATTCTGGGAAAGGAAAAACCATGATGGCAGTAAAAACATCATTGATTGCCAGGGTTTGGGGTGGGGTGATGACAGAGTATTTTTTTAGGGCAGTGAAAATACTTTGTATGATACTATTATGACAGATGCAAGACATATAAATTTGTCTAAACTCATACAATGTAAACTACCATGAGTGACCCTTGAGGTAGACTATGGACTTTGGTGATAATGATGTGTCAGTGCAGATTCATCAATTACAACAAATACACCACTCTGTGGAGGGTTTTGAAAATGGGGGAGGCTGTGCTTGAGTGGAGACAGGGGGGAAATCTCTATACCTTCCTCTCACTTTTGCTGTGAACCTAAAACCACTATAAAAAATAAATATTTAACATAATTTTTAAACCTCTAAGCTAAAAAAAGTCAAACAAACAAAAACCCAAAACAAACTGAAACACTACACAGACAAAAATCAATTGAGTTCTTACCGGTAGGTAAGAGGTAGGTAGGAGAAGGAATTGAACATAAAGGCATACCTGGAACCTTGGGGAGAAATATTCTGTCTCAGTTGAGATGGTGGTTACATGACTATATATATTTGTCTAAACTCATTGAACTAAACATCTAAAAAGGGTCAAGTTTACTGCATGAAATTATACCTCAATTATTCTCATTTTTTAAAAACTGAATTGAGATACAGAGTCTTTGTCAGACCCTAAAATTGCATGCAACCTATTCCCAGGCATGCTCAATAGAAAATTTATGTTCACATGAAAACATGTATATGAGTGCTCAGAACAGCTCTATTCATATTTATCTAAAATTGAAAAAATAAAAATGACTTTCAACTGGTAAATAAACAAACCGCTGATCACTCATCAATGGAATAATCCACAGAAATACAAAGGAACAAACTCTTGATATATGCAACAGCATAGATGAATCTCAAATGCATTTTGGTAAATGAAAGAAGCAGACCCAAAAGACTTTAACAAGGTACAGAGATTTCCCAACTACCTCTTGCTCCCACTTATGCTTAGCCACCCCCATTATTCCACTTTTATGACATCCTGGTAAAGGCAAAACTATAGGATGGCAATTAAATTAGTGGTTGTCAGCAGTTACTGGTGAGGGAAGGGGTATCTATAAAGGATCAGCATAAAGGAATTTTTTTTCCAAAATAGACATATAAATGTAATATATTTATTTAATATATACTATATTACATACAGTAATAGAATTGATCTGTTTCTTGATCATGGTGCTAGATATGAAACAACAGATTCCTAAAAATTCATGGAACTCTACACCATAAGACTGAATTTTACTAAATATATATTGAAATATAAATTAAAAATTTTAATCTCTATGTAAAATGTGTGGAAAATGGATTCCTTGTAATTTGCATCAATTTCTTGGAATATGTATTTTGTTAAGGTCTCTGAATGCTATACCTTTAATACTTGTTTTCCCTTGTGTATGTTTTTTTCTTGTGAATTTCAATATTAAGAGCAAATTTCCCTAAGAAATATGCAAAATTTACATTCTAAAGTAAACATTCTCCCATCCTTGGCAGAGCTCATTCAGGGCCTGGAGGATGTGTATTAGAGGTGGGTGGAAGTAAGGGTTCTTTAACTGGCAGAACTTTGCAGCCCCAACCTCTAAAGGCATGGCTCCAAGAAGGTGAATGTTGGGGGCCTCTGCTTTATCCATGTGTGCCCAGCCTGAGAGATAGACCAGGAGCATATCATCCCAAGTACATAAAAGGCAGAATGTTTGCCAAGTTTGCATTACCACACCTGAAATTGTCACTACATTCTACAGCTATAGTTAAAGGATATTTTCACTATTCAATATTTGGGTTAGCTAAATAGTAGGAAGATATTTCAAACTAGTTAATTTCTGATTTTTTCACTTGTATTTGTGACTCCTGAGATAGCCTTCTTTTTAGAAATGAGTTCATTTTTGGTTGGTTTGTTTTTTGTCTTTTCCCAATGGTCATTTTCTTTTTCTTTATTCAAATTCAATTAGCCAATATATAGTACATCATTATTTTCAGATATAAGTTCATTTATTTTTTTTTTAATTTTTTAGAAATAAATTCACTTTGTGGTGCCTGGGTGGCTCAGATGGTTAAGGACCCGCCTTCAGCTCAGGTCATAATCTCTGGGTCCTGGGATCAAGCCCCACAGTCAGGCTCCTGGCTCAGTGGGGAGTCTGCTTCTCCCTCTCTCTCTGCCTGTCTCTTGTTTGTGTTCTCTCTCTCATCTCAAATGAATAAATAAAATCTTTAAAAAAAATAAGTTCATTTTAAAAGCTTCAAAGACAATGCTATATATTTACTTTTGTATTCTGCTTTCAGAGTGGTTCTACTCCATCCTGCACAACACTTTGTGGGAAACAACATGGCCACCATGTTGCAGAGGAGGAAGCAGCATGTGGTGACTGCTAAAGCTGACAACTGAGCCCAGAGGCCTTGATATCAGGGCTCTTTTCATCTTCAAGGTGGCTTCAGTGCAATTATCTTCACATCTTAGAGAAAACTGCCCCACTTTAAAGTTTTGCACTTCTCTATATAGGAAATGGGTCATCAACATCGAGACTGTCTAGAACAGTTTTCTTTATCCGGGAATAAACTCTCCAAGTATTGATGTCATAATAACAATACTGAAAAAAAAAAAAAAACAGAGAAACCTAACAACATTTTCTGATGCTTGCTACATCTGCAAACTAAAGTTTGTAAATAAATTTGAATGCAAAGAAAAGATGTCCACATTGAAGTAAAGATGTGAAAACCTGAGAGTAGGTAAATCCAACAGGGATCAGTCAGATGATCAATCAGGAGATAGCCTCAACAAATGGACTTTGAACAGGATATGAGGAATACCACAAATTTGTTTGGGAGAACACAGAAAAGAGAAAATTAAGAATTCTTTTACATCTCCTTCCCCCCACCCAAAAGGAGCAAATATCTGCTTATGTCCCACAGTGATACGGAGCAAACTTTCTAATCTGAAAGATTCTTGATACCCCTATGCTCCCTTTCCCTGTTGCTGCACTATGATCCCAGTTGAGGGGGAGAGTGGGTGACTAACATAGGCCCGGGGTTGTACTGTGTCAGCTTCCTGTTGCCTCATTAGCTGAGGGTGAAAGTATTCATGTTTAGTTCATGCATTTACTCATCACGTTCTGAGTGTTCATTATAGAGACACGGAGCTGGATGTTGGTAAACAACCACGATAACAGCCACAGCTTCCAAGGGCTTGAAGTATTGGAGAGTCTCACAGGAAATGTAAGAGGGGAATATTGTTTCTCTCAGTCAGCTAATGCTTATCATGCACAAAAATGGACACAGCATTATGACATTACAAAGAAACACAGAAAAAGCCTCACAGCTGGTCTCCTTGCCCAAGCTACCTTTCGCTTTCTTACTCTATCTTTTATGTGGCAGTGCATATCTAATTGGGTTTTATGGGCAAAATCATCCACTGGTTAATAAATGGAATTTCTCACCTGCATGAGGCTGCAGCGTCCTTCCTGGCAGCCTGCCCACCACCTAGCCTCATCGTATGTCTTCACTATAACTATCCCTTCCTCTGTGTGGTTCTTCTGGAATTATCTGTGCAATCTGCACCTTCCCCTAAATGTGCACCCACCACAGCTGAGTTAGGAGCTTTGGTTTTCCACAACTCTTCACATTTCCACTGTATACTGGGCTGTAATCACACTGGAGTCTACCTGTCTTTCTTCATCAGAGTTTAATCTCCTGTGCACCAAGGAAAGAAACTAATTTATTTGAGTCCCCCATGGCCAATAAAACTTGGCTTTGTTCCTCTAAATTGGGAGGAAGAGTAGAGTCTGCATTGAGGACTAGAGGCTGGAGAGAAGGGCAGAGAAGAGATGTGCCCTGTGCTGGCCCATGGTCACACTGAGGTCCCAGGTGAGTACAGCACAGCTTTCAGAGGAGGGGCATGCAGGGCATCAGGCAGTCCTGGTATCTGCAGGTCTGACAGCTCCCCAGGTTGTTTACAAACTCTAAACCTTATCCTTATAATCACTGACAATGCTGCTTTATCTCTTGTCCAACCAGCTTTGAGTGAAGCAAAACCATGATGGAACTAATGGACCGACTAATATAGACACAGATCAGTGGGGCTCTGATACTCAAAGCTGGCATCTTAAAATGTGGAACACTTCTTCCATTTGGACCAAAAATTTATCACGATGTGTAGCTCAGCCAGATTTGGAAAGTATAAAGCTGATAGAAAATTAGCTATGTGACATCTTATGAGTGTTCCGTAAACTACTGCTAAAATTGGACTATGACGATGTTATCTATACTCTTCAGGGATGTTTACAGTGTCCATCAAGTAAAAACAATGAGCTGGCCCAGCAAAACACAATGTGAAAACAGCTTTCACCATTTAAAGAAAATAATAATTATAGATGAATCTTAGCTGGATATTTTCTCCTGCCAAGATGGTCAGGATTTGGTTTTTTAAAAGTAAAATACTGATTCTTCCTTCAGTTGCTGTTTTATTACTGAAATAACTTTTGTGAGATTTTTATTTAGCTATGAAGCTTTGTTAGTTCTTGCTTTACTTCTTCCATGCATAGAATCATAGAATTTGAGAGCAGGAAATCACCTCAAACACTGTCATTCAGTCCTTCATACTCATTCACTCATTCATTGATTCACTCAAAGAACTTTTATGGTTCACTCTAACCTGTCAGTCCTCCACGCAGTGGGAAAGAAGAACTACATAAAAAGATGGAAAGCCAGGCACATAGTCAGGTTGACAGATGTGGTGTGGAGGCAGGCCTCTGTGCCTCCCCATGTTCCCATCTCATTCCTCAGCATCATTCCCTCGGATCTTCCTGGGCCTGTGATTATGACACCAACAGAGTTCCTCCAGAGTGTACACAATGGTTTCACTACACAGGTTCACCTTCAACTCAGCTGTGATTGTTCCACCTCCATGAAAGGAAGTCCCTGGAACACTCTGGAACAGACAAGAGTTTCACTAGAGCAGCAGCTTGACATCAAATGTGGTAAGAACAGGGATGACAGAATCTCTTAAGTTCCCACGTCATGCTACAGGATGCATGGGCCTGCCTGAGAAGCAACACTGTGTAGCAGTCTTCTGGCTCATTCTTTTTTTTTTTTTTTTTTAATTTCTTTTCAGCGTAACAGAATTCATTGTTTTTGCACCACACCCAGTGCTCCATGCAATGCGTGCCCTCCTTAATACCCACCACATGGCTCCCCTAACCTCCCACCCCCCGCCCCTTCGAAACCCCTCAGGTTGTTTTTCAGAGTCCATAGTCTCTCATGGTTCACCTCCCCTTCCAATTTCCCTCAACACCCTTCTCTCCATCTCCCCATGTCTTCCATGTTATTTGTTATGCTCCACAAATAAGTGAAACCATATTCTAAGGGAGCCCTGTCTTATGTGTATGCTTTCTTATGGACTGTGGTGGTGTTGTTGAGAGTGTCTGGGAGAGGCTTTCATGGGCTGCATGAGTGGATATACCTATCCATAGGCTCTGAGACCCTCTGCAGCACTCAGGAAAGAGGACACACTGACACATTTCATCACTGCCACACACTTGGTAGTTGGCCCACACATGGGGGCTGTGGAATACACTGACTACAGAGAGAGGGACCTGGCAAGGGATGAGGCCCTGTCACTGAGGTGTGATTTTACCCCCTTTCCATGCACTGCTCTAAAGCTGTTTCTCTTAGGGCTGTCTGGTGAGTGTCTTAAGGGAGGTAGCAGGGAGCAAAATAAGCATGAGCTCCTCCATTCTGTTTCTGCCTCTTGTTTGATCTGGTGCAGATTATCAGATTATCTGACCTTTGATCCTCAGTGTTTCAGCTCAAATAATGACACATTTCTTGCATAATGCCTACTATGAGCCAGGTGTGTCTTTATGAGTTCATATCATTATCTATCCTGTTCAGCCAATGTCATTATTGAAAATGGTATCAAACAAAAGCCT